>WNGS01108027.1:0-17758 GCA_020271785.1 Procambarus virginalis | reverse complement strand
TACACTAATATATATATATATATATATATATATATATATATATATATATATATATATATATATATATATATATATATATATGACAGTGTCAGACCACGGAGGAAAATTGAAACAGAAATTTCCTTTATTAATATATCTTCAGAAGGAGTCATGTATTATATACAAAGTTCTTAAGGAAATTTCTGTTTCAATTTTCCATAAGGTTACAAGTCTAATTACCACAAACTACCACAAGCTACACAAGCTTCACAAAGCTTCCTGGCAATACGTTACTAATGAATAAATATGATAGGTTAGGCTGACCTGACCTGACCTAACCTAACCAAACCTAGCCTAGCCTAACCTATCTAACCTAACCTAACCTAAATAACCAAACCAAACCAAGTATCTCAAGTTACAAGTATCTCTGGGAATTCTTATTATCTGCTGTTGTAGAATTGACAAAATGGACACTGTCAACAAAATTATTCCCACATACTCCGTCACTATGTGATGGAGTACACATAGGGCAGGGGACTGAATTGTCCCTGACAGGGACAATTCTGTAACAAATGTTCTATCATAAAACTTTACAGTTTATTAATTTCTTACCGTTTGATGTACCAGGATGATCCATGTGTGCTGAAGTTTTATAGCTGGAGCTGGAAGATCCTGTCGAGATGACTTCTTTAAAGAGACTAATAGCTTCCCACACATTGTGTGAATGAGTTAAGTCCTCCAGTACTTGGCCTAAGGAGTTACCAGATCTGATTTGTAGAAACTAGTGAACTATGGAGATGAGATTGTTAATAATATACTTTTTTGAGATTCATATGACTTGCAGATTAAAAACCAACCTTATTTTAAATAGTACACTAAAGTACATAGCAAATTGCGAAATTCGTAGCTTTAACTACTTAAAGCTAAACACTCAAGCTTTGAAAATAAGCACAATTTGCTATTTTAAACAGAATCTGGCAACTCTGATTTAGCATGTAAACATTGACTTGCATTCACAATGTAGTTATTTATTTTTCAACAATTTAAAATGGGTTATGAAAATACACACATTGGTACATTATTGCAAAGGCACTATACTATATACATATATAGATATATAAATTGTTGCAAGTCGAGCAACATATATTTTACATTGAACAACAAATGAGATTGGAAAAGCAGTATTGCCAAAATAGACCCCAGACACCCTGTGGGTAGTAATGGACCCCCATACCGACCCTATGAGGGGTAGTGGACCCCATAATACTATGGGCGGTAGTGGACACTATACAAACACTATAGGCGGTAGTTGACTTCATAGCGACCCTCTGGGCGGCAATGGCCGCCATACACATCCAGTGGGTGTTATTATAAATAAATAAATAAATATGTTTATTCAGGAAAGGTACATACATAAAGTGATTTTACATAAGTGGATCGATTTTTAGATAGAGCTAGTACATACAATGCCTAAAGCCACTATTACACAATTAATGCGTTTCGGGCAAGAAAACATTAATATCTAAAACTTAATACTAATTGAGCAAAAAGAATAAAATGTTTTGAGAACAGATACAAATAAAGATAAAAAAGGGGGGAACATGACTGAAAAACCAGCACAAATACAATATGTAGACAAACAGCGTTGAATAAAAAAATAAGACATGGGTTGACAATAGAGGGGTAAGGTAGGTTACAGGGAATTTATCAGGTAGTGTTTAGTTTTACATTATTTTAGTTTTACATAATTTATTGGACCCCATACTCATCCTGTGGGTGGTATTGGACCCATACCCATCCTGTGGGTGGTTGGAGCCCCATACCCATCCAGTGGGTGACAGTGGACGTCATACTCATCCTGTGGGTGGTATTGGACCCCATACCCATCCTGTGGGTGGTTGGAGCCCCATACCATCCAGTGGGTGATAGTGGACGCCCTACTCATCCTGTGGGTGGTATTGGACCCCATACCCATCCTGTGGGTGGTTGGAGCCCCATACACATCCAGTGGGTGACAGTGGACGCCCTACTCATCCTGTGGGTGGTATTGGACCCCATACCCATCCTGTGGGTGGTTGGAGCCCCATACACATCCAGTGGATGGTAGTGGACGCCATACTCATCCTGTGGGTGGTATTGGACCCCATACTCATCCTGTGGGTGGTTGTGAGCCCCATACACATCCTGTGGGTGGTAGTGGACGCCATACTCATCCTGTGGGTGGTATTGGACCCCATACCATCCTGTGGGTGGTTGGTGTGGACTATCGCCTGTGGGTGGTGGGACCAGGTATTGGGTCTCCTTGGGTGGGTGACAGTGACGTATACTCATCCTGTGGGTGGTATGGACCCCATACCCATCCTGTGGGTGGTTGGAGCCCCATACACATCAGTGGTGACAGTGGACGCCATACTCATCCTGTGGGTGGTATTGGACCCCATACCCATCCTGGGTGGGTTGTGAGCCCCATGCACATCCTGTCGGTGGTAGTGGACGCCATACACATCCAGTGGATGGTATTGGACCCCATACCCTTCTGTGGGTGGATGGATGATCCCCATACCCATCCTGTGGGTGGATGTGACCCCCATACCCATCCTGCGGGTGATATTGGACCCCTTCCCACCTAACAGGTTTTAGTGGACCCTATACGCATCCTATAGTTGATATATAGTAGACACCACACCATTTGCAGTAGTTTACCCCATAGACAACGTAACATCGTTTTCTGTTAGCGTTCCTACAAAACATTCTTTAAATATTTTTAAGGCACAAACTATTGTATATTATATTGATGGTGAAGCACTGTAATTCTATGTAATCATTATAGTGCTTATTATAATTTACTAAGAACAACTAATATTTCTCAAAACAAAACTACAAGCCTTCAATAGGATGTAGCTGATTTGTAATATTCTAAGAGCATGGACAATAGTAGGTAAATTTCACAACCCATGTGTGACCTGAAAACTACAATTTTCATTATACGTGAACCAATCACGACTATTCTGCTATCTACGTTGATGGACGGGTACTGTGAGACGTAAATTGGTACGTGATGAAGAGTTTGGGCCTTGGTAAAAAAGTTAACTCGGAATATACCACATATGTACTAAATCACATGTAACATATGGACTTTAAGCATTAAGTCATATATGTGCTGTCTTGTGTGAGGACGGGTTGGATATGGGTCTGTAGTTGTTAACATCTGTGAGATCACCACATTTGTGGACAGGGGTTACTCTTGCTTTTTTTAGAATAACTGGAAAGGTTTGGAGTTCAAGTGATTTGTTGAGAGCAATACTATAGCAGGGGCTAAAGATCTGGAGGCTTTTTTGTAAATTAAAGTTGGTATCTCATCAAGGGCACTAGACTGGTTTTAAGGGAAGGATAATCTCATTGACGTCAGTGGAATTAGTAGGCTTTAGGTACAGAGACTGTGGATAGTTACCTGTAAGATAGTCCTTGACATCAGTACTGGAAGATGAAATATAATTTGCAAGGGATGACCCATGGAAGAGAAGAACCTATTGAACTCAATAGCAGAATCAGAGGCTGAAAGCTGACCATCGTTATTGGACAGGAGTGTGGTTTGGTTATTTAAAATTTTCTTTGATCCCAATATTTGTGAAATTGTGCTCCAAGTTTCTTAATGTTGCTCTTTATTTGGGTAAATTTATCTTCGTAGTATTTAGTTTTGGCTCGTCTAATTATCTTAGATCGCAATAAAGAGTAATTCTTTGAAAATTCTTTGGAGACGGTTCCTAACCTATATTTCTTCTCAAGGTCATGTTTTTTTATTAATGGATTTAAGTATTCCCTTGTAAGCCAGGGATTGTTAAGCCTTTTGGTTGTGACTTGTTTTGTAAGCATAGGACAGTGGGTGTTATAAAGGCTAAGAGTTTTTTGAAGAAAAGATTGCACTGCTAGGTTGATGTCCCCTATGTTACCTAACTCGGACTCCCAGTTGACATTATCAGCAGCAGTGGTAAAATTGTCTATAGCAGTTTCATTGTGCAGCCTAAAACTTAACTCCCTTGACTCTAGAGGTGGTTTGTTAATGTTAGTTAAGAGAAATGTGGGGTAATGGTCTGTAGTGCTATCAGTGATTATACCTGAAGTAAGCGGAGAGGTTATGTTGGTCCAGATGTGATCTAGAGTCGTGGCAGTACTATCAGTGATTCTAGTAGGTCTAGTGATTAAGGGTATGAGGAAGCAGGAATTCATACAGTTGAGGAAGCTAAGAGCAGTAGGGTGTTCAGGCTCGCAGAGGTCAATATTAAAGTCCCCTGCGATAATTAGGTGGTTTTTGTTCAGTTTGTTATCGAGTATTAGATTTCTAAGGTTTGAGTTGAATTCAGACACATCAGTGTTAGGAATTCTATAGACTGCACCCACAGACAGGACAGACTCGGCACCCTTGACTCTGAAACTGGCGAAGATATACTCCCCACAGCAGTCTCTAGTTCTAATTACTTTTAAGCATGTTAGTTCTTGGTGGTAGTAAAGAGCAGTACCACCACCTCTCTGAATTTGACGACAGTTGTGAATTGCCGAGTAGTTAGGCATGTTAAAGAGTTGAGTAGTATCCTCTTTCAACCACGTTTCAGTAATTATAATAAAAGAGAATTTGTTGTCAATAGTTTCAATCAAGGCACTAACATCATCGAAGTTTTACATAGGGATCTAATGCTCAAGTTGTTTACAGAGATATTGTGATTATGTGTTAATACATTGTTTACATCATGTGCTGTAAAATGTCTGCAATTTAGATCATTAACCCTTACACTGCTCAGGGGTCCTGGGGACATTTACACCCCTGTGCGCAAGAAAAAAAAATTCAAATTTTTTTTTCGTCTTCTAAACATGTTAATTTGTGTCCCCTGAGCACGGGAAAAATAGCAAAAAAATCGTAGGTGACATATTTTGGGCGCAATTGACCGAAGAAGTCTGGCAAAAAGTGGGCGTTGACAGAGCGGTCGTCAGGGCCGGTCAGCGTCACCCGCGCTGACAGATGGGAGTTGCCACAAAGATATTATTACCTAATTGTTTCAATGTCTCCGATTGATTTTTTCTTAGTTTTTTTGCAGTAATATTATTCAATAGTGTGTATTGTAATATATTTATATAATAAAAGTGGTGAATAATCGCTATACTCAAACGTATGGTGTGCATATTAGTAATTCAATTATTATGTTCATAAAACAATAAACAAATAGTTTTGCTGCTATTACACTCTATACACAGTTATATATAAGTATCTGCATGTTTTGGTCACCATAACGAACCACTAAGTTGGTATTGAGAGTCGAAAAGCAACGAAGAGTTACCGCCACACACCAGCCAGCCACTCGCTGCCACTCCCTCAACACACGCACTAAACTTTCTCCCCCAACAATACCATTTGTGGTGTTATTACACTATATACAGACGTTATATATAAGTATGTATATATTTTGTTCACCACAACTGTACAGCTAAGCTGATATAGTTAGTTCAGGCACTAAGAGTCGTCGGTATACACAGCTGGCGGCTCCCTCACTCATTCAAGGTCACACACACACTAAACTTTCTCCCCCAACAATACTGTTTGCAGTGTTATTACCCTATATACACATATTATATATAAATATCTACATGTTTTATGCACCGTAACTGTACACCTAAGCTTGTAGTGCGCCCAAAGAGCATAGTGGCCACTCTCTAAACAGCTAGACAAATCGTGCAGACGACGTCACCTCCGTCACCCAAATGGCTCCTCCCAGCATAATCCTTTTGCTGTTATTACACTAATACACACATTATATATAAGTATCTACATTTGTGTTCACCATAGAGAACCACTGAGCTGGTATGGTGAATGTAAACAATAACAGGTGGCCACACAGTCAGTAAACGATGCTGTCTCCCTCCGTCTCTCAGCATCACTCCTCCTACAGCGCTAATTATTACAACAATCCTGCTATTATCACAACCCTGGTTATTTATATCACAGTCAGGGTCATCTGTAATATTGTCATCACTAAATAATAACAATTATATATTTATTTTGACATTTTTCGGCGATGCTGTGGTCACAAGCTGAACAGCAATGCTGCTCGCTCATGCTGCGTGCGCCAGCCTTGGTTGCTCCAACAGTAATGTGCCTCTCACACCTGAGAATATTGCCCACGATTTTTTTTTTAAATTGCGTCTGTTTACAAGAGCCCTGAGGAAGCTAATGTGAACCCCGTGTAGCCGCGGGCCATTTGAATCGGGCGTGGCACCCTATGGCGTATATATACGCCATGCGCACCGTGGGACATGTTACTCAGGGCGTATATATACGCCATGCGCAGTTTAAGGGTTAAAGTGATTATTGTCATAGATAGTGGATAAGAGGTTAGTTCTGGGTCTATACTTGTCTGCAAAAAAGGCTGGTTGCAGTAAAACACGGCAAAAGGCAAATTACAAATAGGAATTATGATATAAAAGGGGGAAAAATATAAACAAGACTATACAAACAAACACAAAATGAACAAAATAGAAAAGATGAGGTAGCTTGCAAGGGCTTACAGTACTCTCAGGTACTGATCAAAATTGCACACGCAAAGCAAAGAGCACAATGGAGCAAAGGTGTTGGGCTAGGCAACCAAGGTCACAAAGAAAAGTAGAATAAATTCTAAAGTAATATAAACGTAATGGTAATTTAAGTAATAAAACTTAATGGGAACTTAGGAATGTAAAAAAAAACTAGAATAATTTATAACAATTGATGACCAAAAAAGTCACAAAAGCAATTATGAAATTTATAAAATGAAAAGCTTGCTTACTATACTATTATAAGTACACTAAAGTTGAATACTAAAGTTACACTAAACAAAATGAGGTAGTTAAACAGAGATACACTCAGGAACACTGGATAATGAAGTTAATACTAGAGGACACAGGCAAAGCCAGTGTACTATGGAACAGGGAGTAAAGAGAAAAAGACAATAATAAAGATGACAATTTTTTTTTAATTAAAGTTAAAACCTTTTGAAAGGAAGGCAGAGCTAAAGTACACAATGGTATTAACTCTACATACTTATCGACGGGTATGCATTCTTCAAGATGTAGAAGCCTCAACATTATCAGATGAGAAACTAAGGAGAAAAGCAAAATTAAAATAAATAAAAATCTCCCCCTCTCAAAAAAATGATAGACATAAGAAATATGCAATTGGGCAATGTATGTATATGATATATAATAAAATTCAGCATATACCATACTTACTCATTATTATTGTGTGAAATTTCGCCTTCCAGTTGGCAATCAGCAATCCTCGAAGGCACCCATCTGCAGATCCACTTTGACTCTCCTTACTACTCCTCTTCATTGTGTGTCGGACAGGTTTCTTGTATCGCTTTATCACTGCACTATTTATGATACCAATAACTAAGAGGTGTTATTGTTATCATCAGTACTGGTTGTGCGCACTTTTTTTAATTGTATATTATCCACTTCTTACCATATTAGGATGAAATTTTCACGACGCTGACGCTAAATAACGTGGGATTTGTTTAACAGTTTTCACTGTTTTTCATATATGAACGAATATTTTTGAGCTCCCGGCCCCTTCGTTCAACTTTGGTTCAACGGAGCCACTGCAACTGGTAATACTTTTCACCCCTCCCTGTGCATGACTAGCTCTTGAAGTATAGTTATAGTCAATATTTTTGGCCTTTCTCAAGGTGTCAAGAACATATCTTGGGTATTGAAACTTGGTGGCAATTCCATAATTCTTAGTTATTTTCTCATCAATAAATGTTGGATTACATACTAGTAATGTTCTAAATAACATGGCTGAGAACATAGAATGTTGAACTTAATGGGGTAATTTGACAAATAATGTTTATATGAACAATGAACTTACCAGGACGACCCAAAATGTCGTGGTTTCTTCATTTTCTGACGTGAGGTTTGTTCATCCTACATGCATAATATTCATACAAGCAATATAGTGCGTGTGTGTGTGTGGGAGAATATAAGCGGTACACTGTCCGGCACGTCCTAAACTTCACATAAACCACACGTGTGCCCTAACATCAGTCATTTCATTTATAATGCTCCACTGGAGAAATGCAAAGAATCAAAATATTTCAGTAAAAATATATTTTTGAACGAGAACATAAAATTAAGCATGTTTACGTGTTACGTGATATCCGGATGGGTTCATCATGGTAGATTTTTAGACTCCCTATTGTAGACTAAAGACATCCTGAGACACATTAGGTAGAGATCTACTTGTGTGACACCATGGAGTCACACCTACCAGTGGTGGCACCATGGAGTCTTACCTACCAGTGGTGGCACCATGGAGTCTCACCTACCAGTGCTGGCACCATGGAGTCTCACCTACCAGTGGTGGCACCATGGAGTCTCACCTACCAGTGGTGGCACCTTGGAATCTCACCTACCAGTGGTGGCACCATGGAGTCACACCTACCAGTGGTGGCACCATGGAGTCGCACCTACCAGTGGTGGCACCATGGAGTCTCACCTACCAGTGGTGGCACCATGGATCTCACCTACCAGCGATGGCACCATGACGTCAAACCTACCAGTGGTGGCACCATGGAGTCTCACCTACCAGTGGTGGCACCATGGAGTCTCACCTACCAGTAGTGTCACCATGGAGTCCCACCTACCAGTGGTGGCACCATGGAGTCTCACCTACCAGCGGTGGCCCCATGGAGTCACACCTACCAGTGGTGGCACCATGGAGTCTCACCTACCAGTGGTGGCACCATGGAGTCTCACCTACCAGTGGTGGCACCATGGAGTCACACCTACCAGTAGTGTCACCATGGAGTCCCACCTACCAGTGGTGGCACCATGGAGTCTCACCTACCAGTGGTGGCACCATGGAGTCACACCTACCAGTGGTGGCACCATGGAGTCTCACCTACCAGTGGTGGCACCATGGAGTCTCACCTACCAGTGGTGGCACCATGGAGTCACACCTACCAGTAGTGTCACCATGGAGTCCCACCTACCAGTGGTGGCACCATGGAGTCTCACCTACCAGTGGTGGCACCATGGAGTCTCACCTACCAGTGGTGGCACCATGGTGTCTCACCTACAGTGGTGGCACCATGGAGTCTCACCTACAGTGGCTGGCACCATGGTGTCTCACCTACAGTGGTGGCACCATGGAGTCTCACCTACAGTGGCTGGCACCATGGAGTCTCACCTACAGTGGCTGGCACCATGGAGTCTCACCTACAGTGGCTGGCACCATGGAGTCTCACCTACAGTGGCTGGCACCATGGAGTCTCACCTACCAGTGGCTGGCACCATGGTGTCTCACCTACAGTGGTGGCACCATGGAGTCTCACCTACAGTGGCTGGCACCATGGAGTCTCACCTACAGTGGCTGGCACCATGGAGTCTCACCTACCAGTGGTGGCACCATGGAGTCTCACCTACCAGTGGTGGCACCATGGAGTCTCACCTACAGTGGCTGTCACCATGGTGTCTCACCTACAGTGGCTGGCACCATGGAGTCTCACCTACCAGTGGTGGCACCATGGAGTCTCACCTACCAGTGGTGGCACCATGGAGTCTCACCTACAGTGGCTGGCACCATGGAGTCTCACCTACAGTGGCTGGCACCATGGAGTCTCACCTACAGTGGCTGGCACCATGGAGTCTCACCTACAGTGGCTGTCACCATGGTGTCTCACCCACAGAGGCTGGCACCATGTGGAGTGGGAGCCGGTCGGCCGAGCGGACAGCACGCGGGACTTGTGATCCTGTGGTCCTGGGTTCGATCCCAGGCGCCAGCGAGAGACAATGGGCAGAGTTTCTTTCACCCTATGCCCCTGTTACCTAGCAGCAAAATAGGTACCTGGGTGTTAGTCAGCTGTCACGGGCTGCTTCCTGGGGTGGAGGCCTGGTCGAGGACCGGGCCGCGGGGACACTAAAAAAGCCCCGAAATCATCTCAACATAACCTCAAGATAACCATGGTGTCTCACCTACAGAGGCTGGCACCATGGTGTCTCACCTACAGTGGCTGGCACCATGGACTTTCACCTACAGGGGTGACTCCATAGAGTCTCACCTACAGTGGCTGGCACCATGGAGTCTCACCTACAGTGGCTGGCACCATGGAGTCTCACCTACAGTGGCTGGCACCATGGAGTCTCACCTACAGTGGCTGGCACCATGGAGTCTCACCTACAGTGGCTGGCACCATGGAGTCTCACCTACAGTGGCTGGCACCATGGAGTCTCACCTACAGTGGCTGGCACCATGGAGTCTCACCTACAGTGGCTGGCACCATGGAGTCTCACCTACAGTGGCTGGCACCATGGAGTCTCACCTACAGTGGCTGGCACCATGGAGTCTCACCTACAGTGGCTGGCACCATGGAGTCTCACCTACAGTGGCTGGCACCATGGAGTCTCCTACAGTGGCTGGCACCATGGAGTCTCACCTACAGTGGCTGGCACCATGGAGTCACCTACAGTGGCTGGCACCATGGAGTCTCACCTACAGTGGCTGGCACCATGGAGTCTCACCTACAGTGGCTGGCACCATGGAGTCTCACCTACAGTGGCTGGCACCATGGAGTCTCACCTACAGTGGCTGGCACCATGGAGTCTCACCTACAGTGGCTGGCACCATGGAGTCTCACCTACAGGGCTGGCACCATGGAGTCTCACCTACAGTGGCTGGCACCATGGAGTCTCACCTACAGTGGCTGGCACCATGGAGTCTCACCTACAGGGCTGGCACCATGGAGTCACCTACAGTGGCTGGCACCATGGAGTCACCTACAGTGGCTGGCACCATGGAGTCTCACCTACAGTGGCTGGCACCATGGAGTCTCCTACAGTGGCTGGCACCATGGAGTCTCACCTACAGTGGCTGGCACCATGGAGTCTCACCTACAGTGGCTGGCACCATGGAGTCACCTACAGTGGCTGGCACCATGGAGTCTCACCTACAGTGGCTGGCACCATGGAGTCTCACCTACAGTGGCTTCACCATGGAGTCTCCTACAGTGGCTGGCACCATGGAGTCTCACCTACAGTGGCTGGCACCATGGAGTCTCACCTACAGTGGCTGGCACCATGGAGTCTCACCTACAGTGGCTGGCACCATGGAGTCTCACCTACAGTGGCTGGCACCATGGAGTCTCACCTACAGTGGCTGGCACCATGGAGTCTCACCTACAGTGGCTGGCACCATGGAGTCTCACCTACAGTGGCTGGCACCATGGAGTCTCACCTACAGTGGCTGGCACCATGGAGTCACCTACAGTGGCTGGCACCATGGAGTCTCACCTACAGTGGCTGGCACCATGGAGTCTCACCTACAGGGCTGGCACCATGGAGTCACCTACAGTGGCTGGCACCATGGAGTCACCTACAGTGGCTGGCACCATGGAGTCTCACCTACAGTGAATGGCACCATGGAGTCTCCTACAGTGGCTGGCACCATGGAGTCTCACCTACAGTGGCTGGCACCATGGAGTCTCACCTACAGTGAATTCACCATGGAGTCACCTACAGTGGCTGGCACCATGGAGTCTCACCTACAGTGGCTGGCACCATGGAGTCTCACCTACAGTGAATTCACCATGGAGTCTCCTACAGTGGCTGGCACCATGGAGTCTCACCTACAGTGGCTGGCACCATGGAGTCTCACCTACAGTGGCTGGCACCATGGAGTCTCACCTACAGTGGCTGGCACCATGGAGTCTCACCTACAGTGGCTGGCACCATGGAGTCTCACCTACAGTGGCTGGCACCATGGTGTCTCACCTACAGTGGCTGGCACCATGGAGTCTCACCTACAGTGGCTGGCACCATGGAGTCTCCTACAGTGGCTGGCACCATGGAGTCTCACCTACAGTGGCTGGCACCATGGTGTCTCACCTACAGTGGCTGGCACCATGGAGTCTCACCTACAGTGGCTGGCACCATGGAGTCTCACCTACAGTGGCTGGCACCTTGGAGTCACCTACAGTGGCTGGCACCATGGTGTCTCACCTACAGTGGCTGGCACCATGGAGTCTCACCTACAGTGGCTGGCACCATGGTGTCTCACCTACAGTGGCTGGCACCATGGAGTCTCACCTACAGTGGCTGGCACCATGGTGTCTCACCTACAGTGGCTGGCACCATGGAGTCTCACCTACAGTGGCTGGCACCATGGAGTCTCACCTACAGTGGCTGGCACCATGGTGTCTCACCTACAGTGGCTGGCACCATGGAGTCTCACCTACAGTGGCTGGCACCATGGAGTCTCACCTACAGTGGCTGGCACCATGGTGTCTCACCTACAGTGGCTGGCACCATGGAGTCTCACCTACAGTGGCTGGCACCATGGTGTCTCACCTACAGTGGCTGGCACCATGGAGTCTCACCTACAGTGGCTGGCACCATGGTGTCTCACCTACAGTGGCTGGCACCATGGAGTCTCACCTACAGTGGCTGGCACCATGGTGTCTCACCTACAGTGGCTGGCACCATGGAGTCTCACCTACAGTGGCTGGCACCATGGAGTCTCACCTACAGTGGCTGGCACCTTGGAGTCACCTACAGTGGCTGGCACCATGGTGTCTCACCTACAGTGGCTGGCACCATGGAGTCTCACCTACAGTGGCTGGCACCTTGGAGTCACCTACAGTGGCTGGCACCATGGTGTCTCACCTACAGTGGCTGGCACCATGGAGTCTCCTACAGTGGCTGGCACCATGGTGTCTCACCTACAGTGGCTGGCACCATGGTGTCTCCTACAGTGGCTGGCACCATGGTGTCTCACCTACAGTGGCTGGCACCATGGAGTCTCCTACAGTGGCTGGCACCATGGTGTCTCACCTACAGTGGCTGGCACCATGGTGTCTCACCTACAGTGGCTGGCACCATGGTGTCTCACCTACAGTGGCTGGCACCATGGTGTCTCACCTACAGTGGCTGGCACCTTGGAGTCACCTACAGTGGCTGGCACCATGGTGTCTCACCTACAGTGGCTGGCACCATGGAGTCTCACCTACAGGGCTGGCACCATGGAGTCTCACCTACAGGAGCTGGCACCATGGAGTCACCTACAGTGGCTGGCACCATGGAGTCTCACCTACAGTGGATTCACCATGGAGTCCCCTACAGTGGCTGGCACCATGGAGTCTCACCTACAGTGGCTGGCATCATGGAGACTCACCTACAGTGGCTGGCACCATGGAGTCTCACCTACAGTGGCTGCACCATGGAGTCTCCATGGAGTCTCACCTACAGTGGCTGGCACCATGGAGTCTCACCTCTAGTGGCTGCACCATGGAGTCTCCCACAGTGGCTGGCACCATGGAGTCTCACCTACAGTGGCTGGCACCATGGAGTCTCACCTACAGTGGCTGGCACCATGGAGTCTCACCTACAGTGGCTGGCACCATGGAGTCTCACCTACTGTGGCTGGCACCATAGAGTCTCACCTACAGGAGCTGGCACCATGGAGTCTCACCTACAGGAGCTGGCACCATGGAGTCTCACCTACAGGAGCTGGCACCATGGAGTCACCTACAGTGGCTGGCACCATGGAGTCTCACCTACAGTGGCTGGCACCATGGAGTCTCACCTACTTTGGCTGGCACCATGGAGTCTCACCTACTGTGGCTGGCACCATGGAGTCTCACCTACAGTGGCTGGCACCATGGAGTCTCACCCACAGGAGTTGGCACCATGGAGTCTCACCTACAGTGGCTGGCACCATGGAGTCTCCTACAGTGGCTGGCACCATAGAGTCTCACCTACAGTGGCTGCACCATGGAGTCTCCATGGAGTCTCACCTACAGTGGCTGGCACCATAGAGTCTCACCTCTAGTGGCTGCACCATGGAGTCTCCTACAGTGGCTGGCACCATGGAGTCTCACCTACAGTGGCTGGCACCATGGAGTCTCACCTACAGTGGCTGGCACCATGGAGCCTCACCTACAGTGGCTGGCACCATAGAGTCTCACCTACAGTGGCTGGCACCATGGAGTCACCTACAGTGGCTGGCACCATGGTGTCTCACCTACAGTGGCTGGCACCATGGAGTCAACTACAGTGGCTGGCACCATGGAGTCTCACCTACAGAAGCTGGCACCATGGAGTCTTACCTATAGGAGCTGGCACCATGGAGTCTCTCCTACAGGAGCTGGCACCATGGAGTCTCACCTACAGTGGCTGGCACCATGGAGTCTCCTACAGTGGCTGGCACCATGGAGTCTCACCTGCAGAGGCTGGCACCATGGAGTCTCACCTGCAGAGGCTGGCACCATAGAGTCTCACCTACAGTGGCTGGCACCATGGAGTCTCATTTGCAGAGGCTGGCACCATGGAGTCTCCTACAGTGGCTGGCACCATGGAGTCTCACCTACAGTGGCTGGCACCATGGAGTCTCACCTACAGGAGCTGGCACCATGGAGTCTCACCTACAGGAGCTGGCACCATGGAGTCTCACCTACAGGAGCTGGCACCATGGAGTCTCACCTACAGTGGCTGGCACCATGGAGTCTCCTACAGTGCAGAGGCTGGCACCATGGAGTCTCACCTGCAGAGGCTGGCACCATGGAGTCTCACCTACAGAGGCTGGCACCATGGAGTCTCACCTGCAGAGGCTGGCACCATGGAGTCTCACCTGCAGAGGCTGGAACCATGGAGTCTCTCCTGCAGAGGCTGGCACCATAGAGTCTCACCTACAGTGGCTGGCACCATGGAGTCTCACCTGCAGAGGCTGGCACCATGGAGTATCACCTGCAGAGGCTGGCACCATAGAGTCTCACCTACAGTGGCTGGCACCATGGAGTCTCACCTGCAGAGGCTGGCACCATGGAGTCTCACCTGCAGAGGCTGGCACCATGGAGTCTCACCTGCAGAGGCTGGAACCATGGAGTCTCTCCTGCAGAGGCTGGCACCATAGAGTCTCACCTACAGTGGCTGGAACCATGGAGTCTCTCCTGCAGAGGCTGGCACCATGGAGTCTCACCTGCAGAGGCTGGCACCATGGAGTCTCACCTGCAGAGGCTGGCACCATGGAGTCTCACCTGCAGAGGCTGGCACCATAGAGTCTCACCTACAGTGTCTGGCACCATAGAGGCTCACCTGCAGAGGCTGGCACCATTGAGTCTCACCTACAGTGGCTGGCACCATGGTGTCTCACCTACAGTGGCTGGCACCATGGAGTCTCACCTACAGTGGCTGGCACCATGGTGTCTCACCTACAGTGGCTGGCACCATGGAGTCTCACCTACAGGAGCTAGCACCTTGGAGTCACCTACAGTGGCTGGCACCATGGAGTCTCACCTACAGTGAATTCACCATGGAGTCTCCTACAGTGGCTGGCACAATGGAGTCTCACCTACAGTGGCTGGCACCATGGAGTCTCACCTACAGTGGCTGGCACCATGGTGTCTCACCTACAGTGGCTGGCACCATGGAATCTCACCTACAGTGGCTGGCACCATGGTGTCTCACCTACAGTGGCTGGCACCATGGAGTCTCACCTACAGTGGCTGGCACCATGGTGTCTCACCTACAGTGGCTGGCACCATGGAGTCTCACCTACAGGAGCTGGCACCATGGAGTCACCTACAGTGGCTGGCACCATGGAGTCTCACCTACAGTGGATTCACCATGGAGTCCCCTACAGTGGCTGGCACCATGGAGTCTCACCTACAGTGGCTGGCATCATGGAGACTCACCTACAGTGGCTGGCACCATGGAGTCTCACCTACAGTGGCTGCACCATGGAGTCTCCATGGAGTCTCACCTACAGTGGCTGGCACCATGGTGTCTCACCTACAGTGGCTGGCACCATGGAGTCTCACCTACAGTGGCTGGCACCATGGAGTCTCACCTCTAGTGGCTGCACCATGGAGTCTCCCACAGTGGCTGGCACCATGGAGTCTCACCCACAGTGGCTGGCACCATGGAGTCTCACCTACAGTGGCTGGCACCATGGAGTCTCACCTACAAGAGCTGGCACCATGGAGTCTCACCTACAGGAGCTGGCACCATGGAGTCACCTACAGTGGCTGGCACCATGGAGTCTCACCTACAGTGGCTGGCACCATGGAGTCTCACCTACTTTGGCTGGCACCATGGAGTCTCACCTACTGTGGCTGGCACCATGGAGTCTCACCTACAGTGGCTGGCACCATGGAGTCTCACCCACAGGAGTTGGCACCATGGAGTCTCACCTACAGTGGCTGGCACCATGGAGTCTCCTACAGTGGCTGGCACCATAGAGTCTCACCTACAGTGGCTGCACCATGGAGTCTCCATGGAGTCTCACCTACAGTGGCTGGCACCATAGAGTCTCACCTCTAGTGGCTGCACCATGGAGTCTCCTACAGTGGCTGGCACCATGGAGTCTCACCTACAGTGGCTGGCACCATGGAGTCTCACCTACAGTGGCTGGCACCATGGAGCCTCACCTACAGTGGCTGGCACCATAGAGTCTCACCTACAGTGGCTGGCACCATGGAGTCACCTACAGTGGCTGGCACCATGGAGTCACCTACAGTGGCTGGCACCATGGAGTCTCACCTACAGAAGCTGGCACCATGGAGTCTCTCCTACAGGAGCTGGCACCATGGAGTCTCACCTACAGTGGCTGGCACCATGGAGTCTCCTACAGTGGCTGGCACCATGGAGTCTCACCTGCAGAGGCTGGCACCATGGAGTCTCACCTGCAGAGGCTGGCACCATGGAGTCTCACCTACAGAGGCTGGCACCATGGAGTCTCACCTGCAGAGGCTGGCACCATGGAGTCTCACCTGCAGAGGCTGGCACCATGGAGTCTCACCTGCAGAGGTTGGCACCATAGAGTCTCACCTACAGTGGCTGGCACCATGGAGTCTCATTTGCAGAGGCTGGCACCATGGAGTCTCCTACAGTGGCTGGCACCATGGAGTCTCACCTACAGTGGCTGGCACCATGGAGTCTCACCTACAGGAGCTGGCACCATGGAGTCTCACCTACAGGAGCTGGCACCATGGAGTCTCACCTACAGGAGCTGGCACCATGGAGTCTCACCTACAGGAGCTGGCACCATGGAGTCTCACCTACAGGAGCTGGCACCATGGAGTCTCACCTACAGTGGCTGGCACCATGGAGTCTCCTACAGTGCAGAGGCTGGCACCATGGAGTCTCACCTGCAGAGGCTGGCACCATGGAGTCTCACCTACAGAGGCTGGCACCATGGAGTCTCACCTGCAGAGGCTGGCACCATGGAGTCTCACCTGCAGAGGCTGGAACCATGGAGTCTCTCCTGCAGAGGCTGGCACCATAGAGTCTCACCTACAGTGGCTGGCACCATGGAGTCTCACCGCAGAGGCTGGCACCATGGAGTATCACCTGCAGAGGCTGGCACCATAGAGTCTCACCTCCAGTGGCTGGCACCATGGAGTCTCACCTGCAGAGGCTGGCACCATGGAGTCTCACCTGCAGAGGCTGGCACAAAGGAGTCTCACCTGCAGAGGCTGGCACCATGGAGTCTCACCTGCAGAGGCTGGCACCATAGAGTCTCACCTACAGTGTCTGGCACCATAGAGCTGTTATGATCTCGGCCTGCTGGAGAAACGAGTCTCCCCCCTTGAGAGTTATTCAGCAAGCCTGACCTAACTGGAAGGTCAGGAATTATAGAGGCGATGACACAGAGGTAAGATGGCGTGTTGAATTTATATAAAAGTTTGAGATTATGGGCAACGAACTAGAAACCAGATAAATGACTATGTGTTGGAAGATGTGGACAAGTTACTGGAGGCGT
>WNGS01108021.1:0-10530 GCA_020271785.1 Procambarus virginalis | reverse complement strand
GTGGAACACTCGCCTGACAGCGAGAGCACCTGGTGGAACACTCACCTGACAGCGAGAGCACCTGGTGGAACACTCACCTGACAGCTAGAGCACCTGGTGGAACACTCACCTGACAGCGAGAGCACCTGGTGGAACACTCACCTGACAGCGAGAGCACCTGGCGGAACACTCACCCGACAGCGAGAGCACCTGGTGGAACACTCACCCGACAGCGAGAGCACCTGGCGGAACACTCACCCGACAGCGAGAGCACCTGGTGGAACACTCACCTGACAGCTAGAGCACCTGGTGGAACACTCACCTGACAGCGAGAGCACCTGGTGGAACACTCACCTGACAGCGAGAGCACCTGGTGGAACACTCACCCGACAGCGAGAGCACCTGGTGGAACACTCACCCGACAGCGAGAGCACCTGGTGGAACACTCACCTGACAGCGAGAGCACCTGGTGGAACACTCACCTGACAGCGAGAGCACCTGGCGGAACACTCACCGACAGCGAGAGCACCTGTGGAACACTCACCCGACAGCGAGAGCACCTGGTGGAACACTCACCCGACAGCGAGAGCACCTGGTGGAACACTCACCCGACAGCGAGAGCACCTAGTGGAACACTCACCCGACAGCTAGAGCATCTGGTGGAACACTCACCTGACAGCGAGAGCACCTGGTGGAACACTCACCTGACAGCGAGAGCACCTGGTGGAACACTCACCTGACAGCGAGCACCTGGCGGAACACTCACCTGACAGCGAGAGCACCTGGTGGAACACTCACCTGACAGCGAGAGCACCTGGTGGAACACTCACCTGACAGCGAGAGCACCTGGTGGAACACTCACCTGACAGCGAGAGCACCTGGTGGAACTCTCACCGACAGCGAGAGCACCTGGTGGAACACTCACCCGACAGCGAGAGCACCTGGTGGAACACTCACCCGACAGCGAGAGCACCTGGTGGAACACTCACCCGACAGCGAGAGCACCTGGTGGAACACTCACCTGACAGCGAGAGCACCTGGTGGAACACTCACCTGACAGCGAGAGCACCTGGTGGAACACTCACTGACAGCGAGAGCACTGGTGGAACACTCACCTGACATCGAGAGCACCCAGTGGAACACTCACCTGACACGAGAGCACCCAGTGGAACACTCACCCTGACATCGAGAGCACCCAGTGGAACACTCACCTGACAGCGAGAGCACCCAGTGGAACACTCACCTGACAGCAAGAGCACCCAGTGGAACACTCACCTGACAGTGAGAGCACCCAGTGGAACACTCACCTGACAGTGAGAGCACCCAGTGGAACACTCACCTGACAGTGAGAGCACCCAGTGGAACACTCACCTGACAGTGAGAGCACCCAGTGGAACACTCACCTGACAGCGAGAGCACCAGTGGAACACTTACCTGACAGCGAGATCACCTAGTGGAACACTCACTGACAGTGAGAGCACCTAGTGGAACACTCACCTGACAGTGAGAGCACCTAGTGGAACACTCCCCTAACAACGAGAGCACCTAGTGGAACACTCACCTGAGCGCGAGACCACCCAGTGGAACACTCACCTGACAGCGAGACCACCCAGTGGAACACTCACCTAACAACGAGAGCACCCAGTGGAACACTCACCTAACAACGAGAGCACCTAGTGGAACACTCACCCAACAGCGAGACCACGCATTGGAACACTCACCTAACAGCGAGATCACCCAGTGGAACACTCACCTGACAGCGAGACCACCAGTGGAACACTCACCTGACAGCGAGACCACCCAGTGGAACACTCACCTAACAGCTAAAGCACCTGGTGGAACACTCACCTGACAGCGTGAAGGAGGCGAGGAAGGGGGTACTGCGCACCAGAGTCAGCACGGAGGACACGCAGCGGAAGAAGCAGTTGTCGTTCCCGCCAGACGACTTCTTCATCCAAGACCGGCCGCTCCTCCCGCTCCCAGGGACCATGCTGGGCCCTCCAATGGCCGCCTTGCTCCCACAACCACTCACCCCTCGCCGTCTCTCCATATTAACGATAGTTTCCGATGCATCGCCACCACTAGAAGCATCATACTTGTATTGTCTCCAAGATGTCATTGAAAATATGGAAGTTGTTTGAGTATATGCTGCATTTTGGCTACTCGCAAATTACTGCATAAACCGGACTGAGGCTGGCTTTCCATACACCCGGAGTCACTGTGGAGGGTGGTCGGGTGCGTGCTCATGATCAGTCTACTGGATGGTGGTGGGGTAGATTATCAGTCTACTGGACGGTGGGGGGTAGATGATCAGTCTACTGGATGGAGTAGATGATCAGTCTACTGGATTGTGGTAGATGATCAGTCTACTGGATGGGGTAGATGATCAGTCTACTGGATGTGGTAGATGATCAGTCTACTGGATGTGGTAGATGATCAGTCTACTGGATGTGGTAGATGATCAGTCTACTGGATGTGGTAGATAAGTCTACTGGATGGGGTAGATGATCAGTCTACTGGATGGGTAGATGATCAGTCTACTGGATGTGTGGTAGATGATCAGTCTACTGGATGGGGTAGATGATCAGTCTACTGGATGGGGTAGATGATCAGTCTACTGGATGGGTAGATGATCAGTCTACTGGATGGGGTAGATGATCAGTCTACTGGATGGGGTAGATGATCAGTCTACTGGATGGGGTAGATGATCAGTCTACTGGATGGGGTAGATGATCAGTCTACTGGATGGGGTAGATGATCAGTCTACTGGATGTGGTAGATCAGTCTACTGGATGTGGTAGATGATCAGTCTACTGGATGGGGTAGATCAGTCTACTGGATGGGTAGATGATCAGTCTACTGGATGGGGTAGATGATCAGTCTACTGGATGGGGTAGATGATCAGTCTACTGGATGGGGTAGATGATCAGTCTACTGGATGGGGTAGATGATCAGTCTACTGGATGGGGTAGATGATCAGTCTACTGGATGTGGTAGATGATCAGTCTACTGGATGGGGTAGATCAGTCTACTGGATGGGTAGATGATCAGTCTACTGGATGGGTAGATGATCAGTCTACTGGATGGGGTAGATGATCAGTCTACTGGATGGGGTAGATGATCAGTCTACTGGATGGGGTAGATGATCAGTCTACTGGATGGGGTAGATGATCAGTCTACTGGATGGGGTAGATGATCAGTCTACTGGATGGGGTAGATGATCAGTCTACTGGATGGGGTAGATGATCAGTCTACTGGATGGGTAGATGATCAGTCTACTGGATGGGGTAGATGATCAGTCTACTGGATGGGGTAGATGATCAGTCTACTGGATGGGTAGATGATCAGTCTACTGGATGGGGTAGATGATCAGTCTACTGGATGGGGTAGATGATCAGTCTACTGGATGTGGTAGATGATCAGTCTACTGGATGGGGTAGATGATCAGTCTACTGGATGGGGTAGATGATCAGTCTACTGGATGGGGTAGATGATCAGTCTACTGGATGGGGTAGATGATCAGTCTACTGGATGGGGTAGATGATCAGTCTACTGGATGGGGTAGATGATCAGTCTACTGGATGGGGTAGATGATCAGTCTACTGGATGGAGTAGATGATCAGTCTACTGGATGGGGTAGATGATCAGTCTACTGGATGGGGTAGATGATCAGTCTACTGGATGGGGTAGATGATCAGTCTACTGGATGGGTAGATGATCAGTCTACTGGATGGGGTAGATGATCAGTCTACTGGATGGGGTAGATGATCAGTCTACTGGATGGGGTAGATGATCAGTCTACTGGATGGGGTAGATGATCAGTCTACTGGATGGGGTAGATGATCAGTCTACTGGATGGGGTAGATGATCAGTCTACTGGATGGGGTAGATGATCAGTCTACTGGATGGGGTAGATGATCAGTCTACTGGATGGGGTAGATGATCAGTCTACTGGATGGGGTAGATGATCAGTCTACTGGATGGGGTAGATGATCAGTCTACTGGATGGGGTAGATGATCAGTCTACTGGATGGGGTAGATGATCAGTCTACTGGATGGGGTAGATGACCAGTCTACTGGATGGGGTAGATGATCAGTCTACTGGATGGGGTAGATGATCAGTCTACTGGATGGGGTAGATGATCAGTCTACTGGATGGGGTAGATGATCAGTCTACTGGATGGGGTAGATGATCAGTCTACTGGATGGGGTAGATGATCAGTCTACTGGATGGGGTAGATGACAGACATCAGGCAGCAGGAGGCGAAGGCATGAGTGATGCTTGACACAACAATTTATCGGAGTGACCTTTAGCACACATCCCCTCCCCCCCCCCTCTCTCTCTCACTCCCTCTCCCCCATTCAGAAGTCCTCTCTCTCTCTGATACCTACTTCCTGTCTACCTGACAGTATTGCGGGGAGTTCCATGAAGAGTTGAAATGTTTACAAACGTTACCGACTAAGTTTGGGAATGTGGGGTGTGGGGGGTCATGCCCCAGCCACCTCATGGTACCCCAGGTAACTAACTCTCCCACATGCACACTCTCCCATAACACCGTTACCTCACACAGCACCGCTACCAGGTTATAACATTATATCAATTCTCACTATCGGAATGAGCATAAAATATAATTGTCATTTCTGGGCGTAAGCAACGTCCCAATTGGTCACTTGTTCGTATAGCTCATAGCTTAACCACACGCTTCTCTTCTCTGGTTCCAACACTAACTTCTCACTTATTATTGTCACGCAAAGATAGGTTTTCCAGAGGTTGTGAGGTGCGGCAGTGACCGAGGCACGGCGGTGACCGAGGTGCGGCAGTGACTGACTGAGGCGCGGCGCCCCTCACCCCAGCAGCACCGCGCACCGCCTCCACTTACCTGTAAGGCAAATGTAAACAAACGTCACTAGACTTACATAACTTGATCTCAGAAAGTCAAAATAAAACCTAAAAATTAAGTTTGAAACATCACATTACATTCAACAGACCCACATCCATAATGGACAGCATATTCCAGCGAGACACACACACAGTCTATAGTACAGTACTGTGATTTATTGACTTTGAATAGTGTTTGTGGATCAGTGTCGGGGGTGTGGAGGCGGCTTGTACCTCCTGGTGCTCTCGATCACAGCTCCGTCAGCTTGGAATCTGTGCAGTAGATATATCGACCTATCTATCGACCCACGCAAGTCAGAGGCGGCTAAATAACTTGCCGAAGTTATTTTGTTTGTAGTATATTGATTTAAACATGCCAGCGACGTGATGACGTATTCACCCAGCAGTTGAAAGATTGTTGTAGATTTCACTATCCACTGCAGTAGACTGAGAGTATAGGGTGTACATACATCCTATTTCTCGGTGTATATATATACACTGAGTTTACAGTGGCCTGACCTGTGTTTAGGGTTAAAGTGTACTTGGTGGTTGGGTAGAGAGACTGCGTCACGCCTCAAATAACCCTCGTGTAGTTGATAGGCCTTGATACCAACACCAAACCTATCATTCGCTTGATTATCCCAGGCGGAGTAACGACCCTTCCTCAGGTAATGGTCGTTCAAGCTCCGGCTCATCCCAAAGACACATTCGTCAATGTTAATATGTATGAATGTACTCAAAAATATAAATTTTCGTAAATGTATCAATAAATATATATTTATAGTTGGTTCATTTACATAAAATTTAAATGTTTCGTGTATGTATCGAAAATACATATAAATGTATATGTATATTTTGAATTGTGTGTATAGTTAGGCCTAGGTTATGCTAGTTGTTTCTGTTCTATCTGCAATTATTTATATTTGCAGAGCATGGGTGAAGCATTTTGTCCTGGACTATATTGTGGACCAAAATATACTTGCCGGTTGGTCAGTAAGCTATAGTGGTGGCTTTATACCCCCCTCCTACCCCCCCCCTCCCCGCCCGCGGTGGATAGGCCTTAAGCCCAACACCAAGCCATGAACGGTTAAGAGTCAATCATCTGTAAAGTGTTTTAAATTTAGGGAGATGGTATAGAGCGACGGCCGGTTTAACGAACAGTATAGCCGTTGTGGATGAGGACGGCCGGATTAACGAACAGTATAGCCGTTGTGGATGAGGACGGCCGGAGTTACGAACAGTATAGCCGTTGTGGATGAGGACGGCCGGAGTTACGTGGCGGGAAGTAACGCGCACTCATGGGGCTTCACTCACTCCATAAACAAGTTTCCGTGAGTGACCAATCCCAGCCTTCCCTACAGTTTTTTTGGGGGGAGGTGGGGGGTTGGGGTAAAGAGGATGAAGAGGCACAGGTGAAGGGAAAGTTTAGAAATGGGAAACTACAGTGAGAGTTGTTAAAGCAATGAGTTATAAAATAATAAATATATATGTTTATTCAGGTAAGGTACATGCATACAAGTGATTTTACATAAATTGATCGATTTATAGATAGAGCTAGTGTATATACAATGCCTAAAGCCACTATTACGCAATGCGTTTCGGGCAGTAGCAATGTTAACAATGAGTTATTAACTCATTGTTAACATTCTAAATATTCTTAAACCTGTACTATTTGCTGACGATACCACCTTCGTCTATTCTGACCCCCCCCCCTCTACACACTAGATAATATTGTCAACAATGAATTAAAAAAGTCCAATCATGGAAGTTAACCATCAAACTCATACTACACAAAAGCAAGACTTTCTACATTTTATTTGGTACTAAATCATCAAATCAGATTTAACTTCAGATAAACAACGTTAACATTAACAATAAAAATGAGGGAAAGTTTCTTGGCCAGGAACTAGAGTAGACTGAACTTCAACAAACACATTCAACACATAGCCAAAAAAAAGACTCTAAAACGGTCAGTATACTTTCTAAAATCAGATATTATGTTCCCCACTCTGCTCTCCTCTCAGTATGCTACGCACTAATCTAATCTATCCCTATCTTAAATCCGATATCTGTGCATGAGGTTCAACCACTGCAAATTACCTCAAGCCCATCATCACTCAACAAAAATCTGTTATTAGAATTATAACACACACAGTCCCTCTGTTTAAGTGCCTTAACCTGCTAAACACACACTCACTCCACACATTCTCATTTATTTATTTATTTATTTATTTATTTATACATATACAAGAAGGTACATTGTGAATGTGGGGATACATAACTTGGTAATTACAATCTTGTAAAGCCACTAGCACGCGCAGCGTTTCGGGCAGACAAATGTGCCATTTACAAGTACAAAACCTTGTTCCTAAATGCTAAACTTGATCTGAAACTTTTCCTTGATAGATGTAATAGAACCCATGAGCACCACACTAGAAATAAATATATCTGATATTCTCAGAGTCAGACTAAATCTGTGCCAACACTCCATACAAATAAAAGGACCCGGTCTTTGGAACTTACTCCCCGATGAATTAAAAAAATTGTCCAACCCATGTCCTACCTTGCGATAATTACGTGGCTCAGCGTCCCCGCGGCCGGTCTTCAATCAGATCTCCCTGTTCAAAAGTAAAACCAAAAAGTACCTAACTTCATCCTCACAGTTTCCTACCTTGTGCTTCAGACCCGTACTGTATCTTGTACTACCCACTTCCCCAACATTAGTACCTAAGACTAATTAAGTACTTAACCTTTACCAGTGTAATCACCTCTGTCGTTGTTATAGATTGAGCTACTAGGAACAAGTTCCAAGTAGCACGGGCTATGGTGAGCCCGTAACTTACCTGGCACAGGAGCGGGGCAAGAAGCACGGGCTATGGTGAGCCCGTAACTTACCTGGCACAGGAGTGGGGCAAGAAGCACGGGCTATGGTGAGCCCGTAACTTACCTGGCACAGGAGTGGGGCAAGAAGCACGGGCTATGGTTAGCCTGCACCTCTGTCAATATTATTGATATAAAACCTTGCTACAATGTACGTTTTCACCTTACCTGATATGTCAGATTATTTTTTTTTTTGAGATATATACAAGAGTTGTTACATTCTTGTACAGCCACTAGTACGCGTAGCGTTTCGGGCAGGTCCCTGGAATACGATCCCCTGCCGCGAAGAATCGTTTTTTCATCCAAGTACACATTTTACTGTTGCGTTAAACAGAGGCTACAGTTAAGGAATTGCGCCCAGTAAATCCTCCCCGGCCAGGATACGAACCCATGACATAGCGCTCGCGGAACGCCAGGCGAGTGTCTTACCACTACACCACGGAGACTGTGAAGGGGTTCTAACTTCAATAACTTCAGCCCCGTTATTGTGACGCGTCGTCTGCATACTTGATGTAAAGCCACAAATACGCTGAACGTTTCCGGCATAACATAAATAGACAAGTTATTTATAAGATTAATGAGGGTAAAAGCACTAAATGAGAAGTGGGCTACCATATTTGACTGAAATATATCACATGTTTTGCAATTACAAGTGATACTTAATGATAAAAGCATGAACTGTTTAAACATAACTCTCTTGGTTACAGCAACCGTACAGATATGGTATTTAATGTTTAAAATATCAGGAGAGCACATGTTAATTAACGTGTGGAATGAGCAAATATGAGGAAATTGATTATATGACGTGCTAATTACTCCCCGGGGGGGGGGGGAGGGGGGGGGGGGGGGGGGAGGGGGGGGGGTTCAACCTGTCCTCTTTGTTGTTGTTGTTAAAGATTCGCTACCTGGAACAAGAAGTTCCAAGTAGCACGGGCTATGGTGAGCCCGTAGTGGATGTTATTCTGTCCTCTTACCAAGAACGTCGCTTTTCGATCGTAGGCGTTACACAAGGCCAAAAATCGTCGTACTAGAAAATGGAAGAAAAACACAATGCAGATGTGGTATACACGGACTTTGCAAAGGCATTTGATAAACTTTACGATCTTGAAGTTATCTCGAGATGATTTCGGGGCTTAGCGTCCCCGCGGCCCGGTCCTCGACCAGGCCGCCTTTTTGTTATACACCCCCCAGGAAGCAGCCCGTAGCAGCTACTCCCAGGTACCTATTTACTGATAGGTAACAGGGGCATCAGGGTGAAAGGAACATTTTGCCCATTTGTCTCCGCCTCCACCGGGGATCGAACCCGGAACCTCAGGACTACGAATCCGAAGCGCTGTCCACCCAGCCGTCAGGCGCCCTCCTACACTCTACGATGGAGTGATTGCCCATAAAATAACATCAGTAGGAATAACGGGTAAAGTATATCGATGAATATTTAATTACCTGTAAAAAAAAGAGGCAAAGAGTGACAGCCATTCCAATAAAATGAGGTCCAAGCACAGTGAAAAGCTCTGTACCCCAGGGCACAGTCCTTGCACCACTGCTCTGTACCCCAGGGCACAGTCCTTGCACCACTGCTCTGTACCCCAGGGCACAGGCCTTGCACCACTGCTCTGTACCCCAGGGCACAGTCCTTGCACCACTGCTCTGTACCCCAGGGCACAGTCCTTGCACCACTGCTCTGTACCCTCAGGGCACAGTCCTTGCACCACTGCTCTGTACCCCAGGGCACAGTCCTTGCACCACTGCTCTGTACCCCAGGGCACAGGCCTTGCACCACTGCTCTGTACCCCAGGGCACAGTCCTTGCACCACTGCTCTGTACCCCAGGGCACAGTCCTTGCACCACTGCTCTGTACCCCAGGGCACAGTCCTTGCACCACTGCTCTGTACCCCAGGGCACAGTCCTTGCACCACTGCTCTGTACCCCAGGGCACAGTCCTTGCACCACTGCTCTGTACCCCAAGGCACAGTCCTTGCACCACTGCTCTGTACCCCAGGGCACAGTCCTTGCACCACTGCTCTGTACCCCAGGGCACAGTCCTTGCACCACTGCTCTGTACCCCAAGGCACAGTCCTTGCACCACTGCTCTGTACCCCAGGGCACAGTCCTTGCACCACTGCTCTGTACCCCAGGGCACAGTCCTTGCACCACTGCCTTTTCTTCTCATATTAGATATAGACAACAATAATAATAAAACCGTCGTGTCACCTTTTGCAATTGACACAAAAATCAGTATAAAAATTGGTTCTCTTGACGACATTAAAAAACTACAACTTGTTATTAATAAAGTTTTCAATTAGGTAGCGGAAAATAACATGATTAACAGTGATAAACTCCAGGTATTTAGGTACGGAAATAATTAAGAACTTAAAGGAAATACAGCGTACAAGACTCGGATCTTTTCATCTATTGAAAGCATCATGATCTGGGAGTCATTAGCATCATGATCTGGGAGTCATTAGCATCATGATCTGGGAGTCATTAGCATCATGATCTGGGAGTCATTAGCATCATGATCTGGAGTCATTAGCATCATGATCTGGGAGTCATTAGCATCATGATCTGGGAGTCATTAGCATCATGATCTGGGAGTCATTAGCATCATGATCTGGGAGTCATTAGCATCATGATCTGGGAGTCATTAGCATCATGATCTGGGAGTCATTAGCATCATGATCTGGGAGTCATTAGCATCATGATCTGGGAGTCATTATGACTAACGTTTAGTGAACATGACGAAGCAAATGTAGCGTCAGCGAGAAAAATGATAGAATGCATTATGTGAACCT
>WNGS01108017.1:168896-181926 GCA_020271785.1 Procambarus virginalis | reverse complement strand
CCCTATTGTCTACCTAGTAGCCAGAACGCACTTCTCAGCCTACTATGCAAGGCCCGATTTGCCTAATAAGGCAAGTTTTATCATGATTAATTGTTTTTCGACTACCAAACCTACCTAACCTAACCTAACCTAACTTTTCGGCTAGCTAACCTAACGTAACCTATAAAGATAGGTTAGGTTAGGTTAGGTAGGTTGGTTAGGTTCGGTTAAATATCTACGTTAATTTTCACTCCAATAAAAAAAAATTACCTCATACATAATGAATGGGTAGCTTTATCATTTCATAAGAAAAAAATTAGAGAAAATATATTAATTCAGGAAAACTTGGCTTATTAGGCAAATCGGCCTTGCATAGTAGGCTGAGAAGTGCGTTCTGGCTACTAGGTACGACATATATATATATATATATATATATATATATAATATATATATATTATATATATATATATATATATATATATATATATATATATATATATATATGTCGTACCTAGTAGCCAGAACGCACTTCTCAGCCTACTATGCAAGGCCCGATTTGCCTAATAAGCCGAGTTTTAATGAATTAATTGTTTTTCGACTACCTAACCTACCTAACCTAACCTAACTAACTTTTTCGGCTACTTAACCGAACCTAACCTATAAAGTTAGGTTAGGTTAGGTTAGGTAGGGTTGGTTAGGTTCGGTCATATATCTACGTTAATTTTAACTCCAATTAAAAAAATTGACCTCATACATAATGAAATGGGTAGGTTTATCATTTCATAAGAAAAAAATTAGAGAACATATATTAATTCAGGAAAACTTGGCTTATTAGGCAAATCGGGCCTTGCATAGTAGGCTGAGAAGTGCGTTCTGGCTACTAGGTACGACATATATATATATATATATATATATATATATATATATATATATATATATATATATATATATATATATATATATATATAGATATATATATATATATATTTATTATATATATATATATATATATATATATATATATATATATATATATATATGTCGTACCTAGTAGCCAGAACGCACTTCTCAGCCTACTATGCAAGGCCCGATTTGCCTAATAAGCTAAGTTTTCATGAATTATTGTTTTTCGGCTACCTAACCTACCTAACCAACCTAACCTAACATTTCGGTTACCAAACCTAACCTAACCTATAAAGATAGGTTAGGTTAGGTTAGGTAGGGTTGGTTAGGTTTCGGTCATATTACTACGTTAATTTTAACTCCAATAAACAAAATTTGACTTCATACATAATGAAATGGGTAGCTTTGTCATTTAATAAGAAAAAAAAATTAGAAAATATATTAATTCATGAAAACTTAGCTTATTAAGCAAATCGGGCCTTGCATAGTAGGCTGAGAAGTGTGTTCTGGCTACTAGGTACGACTATATATATATATATATATATATATTATATATATATATATATATATATATATTATATATGTCGTACCTAGTAGCCAGAACTCACTTTTTGACCTACTATGCAAGGCCCGACTTGCCTAATAAGCCAGTTTTCATGAATTAATATATTTTATCAATTTTTTTTCTTATGAAATGATAAAGCTATCCATTTCATTATGTATGAGGTCATTTTTTTTATTGGAGTTAAATTAATGTAGTTATACGACCGAACCTAACCAACCCTACCTAACCTAACCTAACCTATCTTTATAGGTTAGGTTAGGTTAGGTAGCCGAAAAAGTTAGGTTAGGTTAGGTTAGGTAGGTTAGGTAGTCGAAAAACAATTAATCATGAAAACTTGGCTTATTAGGCAAATCGGGCCTTGCATAGTAGGCCAAAAAGTGAGTTCTGGCTACTAGGTACGACATATATTTATATATATATATATATATATATATATATATATATATATATATATATATATATTATATATATATATATATATATACATATATATATATATATATATATATATATATATATATATATATATATATATATATATATATATATAAAGTTGTGAGGGTACCACCTTTGGTGAAATGTGGGGACCCATAGCCTCGGAGAAAAAATAAAGATTTTCCAGTGAAGACCTTGTGGATTCTTACTGAACACTTTAATATTTTCTTCTCCAACCACTTCTATTCTTTTATATATAAACATATATGTTTGTTTTATTTAAGCTTTGTTACAAAAAATGAGTTACAAATTGGGTACAAAGATGATTATCATAAGTTGTTGAGTTCCTCCAGCTCCTCAGATGGCGGGCAGGAGCCCCTAATGCCGTGTGCATTTCCCCTCCCCTTTACAGCTCCACACTGAGGCGCTGTAAAAGGAAGCTGGCAGCTCTAAGGTCTCTTGTTGTTTCAATTAGCATAGATCCCAGTTTCTTAAAAAAAAAAAACTGGTGGCACTTTTACCTCAGGCGCCGAGTGTCTCGGAAGCAATGGGGGCAAAATTGTAGTGGCGATCCAGTTCTCTGTACTTACGGGATTTGGCTGATTCCCTGTGGGTGGCATCGTCGCCTGGTAGTGTATCACTGAAGTCAATGTAGGTGTTAACCAGGGTTGATACGCATGTGTTGTACCACACCAACTGCTTGCTTTTCATCTAGGGGTACACTGTGATACCATCTGGGCGACCAATAAGAGCATTAGAGTTATGGGGCGTTAGGTAACGGGGCTCTCTCTCAACTGGGTCTCCAGCTGTGGTGATTCTACTCCTGATGATGTCGTTAACTTCACTGTGCCTCGAGTGCCATCCCCCTGTACTTTGGCAGAGTAGGCCATGGCCATGGTGGCCGTACCTGTCGGCCACCACCTCTCCGCAAAAACACGTATATATGGTGTAGATTGGGGCAACAAGGCGGTGGGCCTAAGCAATTCGGAGGGCGTGTGGTGTGAGACGCGTACCAGTTGACGACATTGGGGTTGCTAACAGGAAATTCCCTGCATGTGGGGCTGCTACTGCTGTGTGGCGAGCAATGTCGTGTTGTGTTGTGGCAGCACCCAGGCACTCTGCAGCAGCTCGGTCTACAATGGGGCCATCCCAGCTGGATTGCTTGTGGGCTTTTGAGGATGGTGGTTGAGGTGACAAGCCTGCACGAGTGGCCTACTCGGTGGCACAGCATATAAAATTGGGATCGTGTACACCTGCCAACTGATCTAAATAGGCAGGTAGAATTTCCTTCACAAGGTCGTCGGATGCCGAGTAGGAGGATAGGAAGGCTGGTACGGTGATTTGCGTTGCTGTTCGACCCTTGAGGCCCCGAAGTCTTACTGGAAGAGAGGCTTGTTTCCACTGTAGGTCATCAAGAGATAGGTTGAAGGCTTTTTCTAACATTGATATCAGTAACAGGTCAAACTCGCCTAGATTTTGGCTCCTGTAGGATGATGAACACCTCAGAATGTAGGATAACCTGGGGAGGGACAGACATCTGGTGATGTCCTCATCACCAGATGAAGGATATTCTCAATAATCATCTTGTATATCTGACAATGATAACACCATGTTACTCTCTTCTCAAGTCAGTATGGTTAGATAACAACTAGTGAAGCAGGATATCATAAATTATTATAATATTTATTGGGCGTAACATGGTGTTGCTGATGCCCTAAGCTTTCATAATAAGATAGCGAATGGTGGTGTTCAGAGTGTCTGTGAAGGTCACCGTTAACTGACAATACCAACGATGTTCCTCATGCCTCCATCAGCCATTCTCAAATATCATCAGTTACATGGCATTTATGGTTATCTTGGTTGAATTGTGATAACAACAATGTTTCTCTTTCCTCGAGCAAGTATTGCCAACATTTTATTGACAAACATGTATGGCATACGATGCCTATAAAGGTTATATTGGTTAACTGACGATGGCAAGACTGAGTTCACCCCAGTAAAGTCTTTTCTTATGTACATAATAATATTTAAATTATTATTTAATAATTAAATTAATAAATAATTATTATTTAATAATTAAAGTCCCAGTAATGCTCTTCTTATGTACATAATAATAATAATATTAATAATAATAATAATAATGATGATAATAATAATAATAATAATAATAATAATAATAATAATGATAATTATAATAATAATAATAATAATAATAATAATAATAATAATGATGATAATAATAATAATAATAATAATAATAATAATAATAATAATAATAATAATAATAATGTTAATATTTAAAATAATAATAATATTTATTAGGGGAAAAGCACATACATACAAAATGGTATACGAGAAGAATGTTGGATCTCTAGGTAGGACAAGTATATACTATGCCTCAAGCCACTAATACACTCAGTGTTTCAGGCATGACAATAGCACCACTGTCGCTCTCGTCACAAGTAATACATTATAAAATAAGAACTGTTCAGATTTCGGATATTTTAATAGTGATCTATTCTTAAACATTTTAGCATGATATTTCTCTCTTAAATTTAGGGTGGAAAATAATTTTGCATTCTATTTAGAGTCTGTAAACTTTACTAGTATATAAAAATGTTCATCTAGAACAGATTATTTCAATATTTACATAAAGTACAGGAATCGTGACGGTTTATGCATAATAACAATTGTGGTATCTGTTGACAGGTTGGACAGCCCTTCACGTGGCAGCCGTACGTGGTGACAACAACACTGTGAAGGTCCTCCTCCACGCTGGAGCAGACATTAACGCTGCAGAAAAGTATGGTAAGGATCACATTTATTCATCACAACATTACATAACACTGATGTCTTACAACACACCACAATTTTTATGTGTCAAAATGTAATATTTATATTTTATAATTATACCATATGAGAGAATGTCTGTTTGTTCAAAGTTGGGGGCCAAATTTTTCATATAAAAAAGTAGTTTTATAGTAATCTGCCACATTATTCATTAGTTTGTGAAAATTGACATGAAATTCCAGCTGTGAATAATTTGCCTGTACTCACATCAAACAGACAATTGTCCCACAGCGTCCAAAGTTTCTCAAGCAAACTGCTGTATACCAGAGTAAGGGTAACTATAGAGTAAGGGTAAGACCCAGGATCCATCTGGATCCAGGATCCATCAGGACCCAGGATCCATCTGGACCCAGGATCCATCTGGACCCAGGATCCATCTGGACCCAGGATCCATCTGGACCCAGGATCCATCTGGACCCAGGATCCATCTAGAACCAGGATCCATCTTGACCTAGGATCCATCAGGACCCAGGATCCATTAGGACCCAGGATCCATCTGGACCCAGGATCCATCTGGACAAAGGATCCATCTGGACCCAGGATCCATCAGGACCCAGGATCCATCTGGACCCAGGATCCATCTGGACCCAGGATCCATCAGGACCCAGGATCCATCTGGACCCAGGATCCATCTGGACCCAGGATCCATCTGGACCCAGGATCCATCTAGAACCAGGATCCACCTTGACCCAGGATCCATCAGGACCAGGATCCATTAGGACCCAGGATTCATCTGGACCCAGGATCCATCTGGACAAAGGATCCATCTGGACCCAGAATCCATCTGGACCCAGGATCCATCTGGACCCAGGATCCATCTGGACCCAGGATCCATCTGGACCCAGGATCCATCAGGACCCAGGATCCATCTGGACCCAGGATCCATCAGGACCCCGGATACATCTGGACCCAGGATCCATCTGGACCCAGGACCCATCTGGACCCAGGAACCATCTGGACCCAGGATCCATCTGGACCCAGGATCCATCTGGACCCAGGATCCATCTGGACCTAGGATCCATCTGGACCCAGGATCCATCAGGACCCAGGATCCATCTGGACCCAGGATCCATCTGGACCCAGGATCCATCAGGACCCAGGATCCATCTGGAACCAGGATCCATCTGGACCCAGGATCCATCTGGACCCAGGATCCACCTGGACCCAGGATCCATCTGGACCCAGGATCCATCTGGACCCAGGATCCATCTGGAACCAGGATCCATCTGGACCCAGGATCCATCTAGAACCAGGATCCATCTTGACCCAGGATCCATCAGGACCAGGATCCATTAGGACCCAGGATCCATCTGGACCCAGGATCCATCTGGACCCAGGATCCATCTGGACAAAGGATCCATCTGGACCCAGGATCCATCTGGACCCAGGATCCATCTGGACCCAGGATCCATATGGACCCAAGATCCATCAGGACCCAGGATCCATCTGGATCCAGGATCCATCTGGACACAGGATCCATCTGGACCCAGCATCCATCAGGACCCAGGATCCATCTGGACCCAGGATCCATCTGGACCCAGGATCCATCTGGACCCAGGATCCATCTGGACCCGGGATCCATCTGGTCCCAGGATCCATCTAGACCCAGGATCCATCTGGACCCATGATTCATCTGGACCCAGGATCCATCTGGACCCCAGGATCCATCTGGACCCAGGATACAACTGGACCCAGGATCCATCTGGAACCAGGATCCATCTGGATCCAGGATCCATCTGGACCCAGGATCCATCAGGACCCAGGATCCATCTGGACCCAGGATCCATCTGGACCCAGGATCTATTTGGACCCAGGATCCATCTGGACCCAGGATCCATCAGGACCCCGGATACATCTGGACCCAGGATCCATCTGGACCCAGGACCCATCTGGACCCAGGATCCATCTGGACCCAGGATCCATCTGGACCCAGGATCCATCTGGACCCAGGATCCATCTGGACCCAGGATCCATCTGGACCCAGGATCCATCAGGACCCAGGATCCACCTGGACCCAGGATCCATCTGAACACAGGATCCATCTGGACCCAGGATCCATCTGGACCCAGGATCCATCTGGACCAAGGATCCATCTGGACCCAGGATCCATCAGGACCCAGGATCCATCTGGACCCAGGATCCATCTGGACCCAGGATCCATCTGGACCCAGGATCCATCTGGACCCAGGATCCATCTAGAACCAGGATCCATCTTGACCCAGGATCCATCAGGACCAGGATCCATTAGGATCCAGGATCCATCTGGACCCAGGATCCATCTGGACAAAGGATCCATCTGGACCCAGGATCCATCTGGAACCAGGATCCATCTGGACCCAGGATCCATCTGGACCCAGGATCCATCTGGACCCAGGATCCATCAGGACCCAGGATCCATCTGGACCCAGGATCCATCAGGACCCAGGATCCATCTGGACCCAGGATCCATCTGGACCCAGGATCCATCTGGACCCAGGATCCATCTGGACCCAGGATCCATCTGGACCCAGGATCCATCTGGACCCAGGATCCATCTGGACCCAGGATCCATCAGGACCCAGGATCCATCTGGACCCAGGATCCATCTGGACCTAGGATCCATCTGGACCCAGGATCCATCAGGACCCAGGATCCATCTGGAACCAGGATCCATCTGGACCCAGGATCCACCTGGACCCAGGATCCATCTGGATCCAGGATCCATCTGGACCCAGGATCCATCTGGACCCAGGATCCATCAGGACACAGGATCCATCTGGACCCAGGATACATCTGGACCCAGGATCTATCTGGACCCAGGATCCATCAGGACCCAGGATCCATCAGGACCCAGGATCCATCTGGACCCAGGATCCATCTGGACCCAGGATCTATCTGGACCCAGGATCCTTCTGGACCCAGGATCCATCTGGACCCAGGATCCATCAGGACCCAGGATCCATCTGGAACCAGGATCCATCTGGACCCAGGATCCACCTGGACCCAGGATCCATCTGGACCCAGGATCCATCTGGACCCAGGATCCATCTGGACCTAGGATCCATCTGGACCCAGGATCCATCAGGACCCAGGATCCACCTGGACCCAGGATCCATCTGGACCCAGGATCCATCTGGACCCAGGATCCATCTGGACCCAGGACCCATCTGGACCCAGGATCCATCTGGACCCAGGATCCATCTGGACCCAGGATCCATCTGGACCCAGGATCCATCTGGACCCAGGATCCATCTGGACCCAGGATCCATCTGGACCCAGGATCCCTCTGGACCCAGGACCCATCTAGACCCAGGATCCATCTGGAACCAGGATCCATCTGGACCCAGGATCCATCTGGACCCAGGATCCATCTGGACCCAGGATCCATCTGGACCCAGGATCCATCTGGACCCAGGACCCATCTGGACCCAGGATCCATCTGGACCGAGGATCCATCTGGACCCAGGATCCATCTGGACCCAGGATCTATCTGGATCAAGGATCCATCTGGACACAGGATCCATCTGGACCCAGGATCCATCAGGACCCAGGATCCATCTGGACCCAGGATCCATCAGGACCCAGGATCCATCTGGACCCAGGATACATCTGGACCCAGGACCCATCTGGACCCAGTATCCATCTGGAACCATGATCCATCTGGACCCAGGATCCACCGGGACCCAGGATCCATATGGACCCAGGATCCATCTGGACCCAGGATCCATCTAGACCCAGGATCCATCTGGACCCATGATTCATCTGGACCCAGGATCCATCTGGACCCCAGGATCCATCTGGACCCAGGATACAACTAGACCCAGGATCCATCTGGAACCAGGATCCATCTGGATCCAGGATCCATCTGGACCCAGGATCCATCAGGACCCAGGATCCATCTGGACCCAGGATCCATCAGGACCCAGGATCCATCTGGACCCAGGATCCATCTGGACCCAGGATCTATCTGGACCCAGGATCCTTCTGGACCCAGGATCCATCTGGACCCAGGATCCATCTGGACCCAGGATCCATCAGGACCCAGGATCCATCAGGACCCAGGATCCACCTGGACTCAGGATCCATCAGGACCCAGGATCCATCTGGACCCAGGATCCATCTGGACCCAGGATCCATCTGGACCCTGGATCCATCTGGACCCAGGATCCATCTGGACCCAGGATCCATCTGGACCCAGGATCAATCTGGACCCAGGATCCATCTGGGCCAAGGATCCATCTGGACCCATGATCCATCTGGACCCAGGATCCATCGGGACCCAAGATCCATCTGGACCCAGGATCCATCTGGACCCAGGATCCATCTGGACCCAGAATCCATCTGGACCCAGGATCCATCTGGTCCCAGGATCCAACAGGACCCAGGATCCAACAGGAACAAGGATCCATCTGGACCCAGGATCCATCAGGACCCAGGATCCATCTGGACCCAGGATCCATCTGGAACCAGGATCCATCTGGACCTAGGATCCATCTGGACCCAGGATCCATCAGGACCCAGGATCCATCTGGACCCAGGATCCATCTGGACCCAGGATCCATCTGGACCCAGGATCCATCTGGACCCAGGATCCATCTGGACCCAGGATCCATCTGGACCCAGGATCCATCTGGACCCAGGATCCATCTGGACCCAGGATCCATCTGGACCCAGGATCCATCTGGACCCAGGATCCATCTGGACCCAGGATCCATCTGGACCCAGGATCCATCTGGACCCAGGACCCATCTAGACCCAGGATCCATCTGGACCCAGGATCCATCTGGACCCAGGATCCATTAGGACCCAGGATCCATCTGGACCCAGGATCCATCTGGACCCAGGATCCATCTGGACCCAGGATCCATCTGGACCCAGGACCCATCTGGACCCAGGATCCATCTGGACCCAGGATCCATCTGGACCCAGGATCCATCTGGACCCAGGATCTGTCTGGATCCAGGATCCATCTGGACACAGGATCCATCTGGACCCAGGATCCATCAGGACCCAGGATCCATCTGGACCCAGGATCCATCTGGACCCAGGATCCATCTGGACCCAGGATCCATCTGGACCCAGGACCCATCTGGACCCAGGATCCATCTGGACCCATGATCCATCTGGACCCAGGATCCACCGGAACCCAGGATCCATATGGACCCAGGATCCATCTGGTCCCAGGATCCATCTAGACCCAAGATCCATCTGGACCCAGGATCCATCTGGACCCAGGATCCACCTGGACTCAGGATCCATCAGGACCCAGGATCCATCTGGACCCAGGATCCATCTGGACCCAGGATCCATCTGGACCCTGGATCCATCTGGACCCAGGATCCATCTGGACCCAGGATCCATCGGGACCCAGGATCAATCTGGACCCAGGATCCATCTGGGCCAAGGATCCATCTGGACCCATGATCCATCTGGACCCAGGATCCATCGGGACCCAAGATCCATCTGGACCCAGGATCCATCTGGACCCAGGATCCATCTGGACCCAGAATCCATCTGGACCCAGGATCCATCTGGTCCCAGGATCCAACAGGACCCAGGATCCAACAGGAACAAGGATCCATCTGGACCCAGGATCCATCAGGACCCAGGATCCATCTGGACCCAGGATCCATCTGGAACCAGGATCCATCTGGACCTAGGATCCATCTGGACCCAGGATCCATCAGGACCCAGGATCCATCTGGACCCAGGATCCATCTGGACCCAGGATCCATCTGGACCCAGGATCCATCTGGACCCAGGATCCATCTGGACCCAGGATCCATCTGGACCCAGGATCCATCTGGACCCAGGATCCATCTGGACCCAGGATCCATCTGGACCCAGGATCCATCTGGACCCAGGATCCATCTGGACCCAGGATCCATCTGGACCCAGGATCCATCTGGACCCAGGATCCATCTAGACCCAGGATCCATCTGGACCCAGGATCCATCTGGACCCAGGATCCATTGGACCCAGGATCCATCTGGACCCAGGATCCATCTGGACCCAGGATCCATCTGGACCCAGGATCCATCTGGACCCAGGATCCATCTGGACCCAGGATCCATCTGGACCCAGGATCCATCTGGACCCAGGATCCATCTGGACCCAGGATCCATCTGGACCCAGGATCCATCTGGACCCAGGATCCATCTGGACCCAGGATCCATCAGGACCCAGGATCCATCTGGACCCAGGATCCATCAGGACCCAGGATCCATCTGGACCCAGGATCCATCTGGACCCAGGATCCATCTGGACCCAGGATCCATCTGGACCCAGGATCCATCTGGACCCAGGATCCATCTGGACCCAGGATCCATCTGGACCCAGGATCCATCTGGACCCAGGATCCATCTGGACCCAGGATCCATCTGGACCCAGGATCCATCTGGACCCAGGATCCATCTGGACCCAGGATCCATCTGGACCCAGGATCCATCTGGACCCAGGATCCATCTGGACCCAGGATCCATCTGGACCCAGGATCCATCTGGACCCAGGATCCATCTGGACCCAGGATCCATCTGGACCCAGGATCCATCTGGACCCAGGATCCATCTGGACCCAGGATCCATCTGGACCCAGGATCCATCTGGACCCAGGATCCATCTGGACCCAGGATCCATCTGGACCCAGGATCCATCTGGACCCAGGATCCATCTGGACCCAGGATCCATCTGGACCCAGGATCCATCTGGACCCAGGATCCATCTGGACCCAGGATCCATCTGGACCCAGGATCCATCTGGACCCAGGATCCATCTGGACCCAGGATCCATCTGGACCCAGGATCCATCTGGACCCAGGATCCATCTGGACCCAGGATCCATCTGGACCCAGGATCCATCTGGACCCAGGATCCATCTGGACCCAGGATCCATCTGGACCCAGGATCCATCTGGACCCAGGATCCATCTGGACCCAGGATCCATCTGGACCCAGGATCCATCTGGACCCAGGATCCATCTGGACCCAGGATCCATCTGGACCCAGGATCCATCTGGACCCAGGATCCATCTGGACCCAGGATCCATCTGGACCCAGGATCCATCTGGACCCAGGATCCATCTGGACCCAGGATCCATCTGGACCCAGGATCCATCTGGACCCAGGATCCATCTGGACCCAGGATCCATCTGGACCCAGGATCCATCTGGACCCAGGATCCATCTGGACCCAGGATCCATCTGGACCCAGGATCCATCTGGACCCAGGATCCATCTGGACCCAGGATCCATCTGGACCCAGGATCCATCTGGCCCAGGATCCATCTGGACCCAGGATCCATCTGGACCGAGGATCCATCTGGACCCAGGATCCATCTGGACCCAGGATCTATCTGGATCAGGATCCATCTGGACCCAGGATCCATCTGGACCCAGGATCCATCAGGACCCAGGATCCATCTGGACCCAGGATCCATCAGGACCCAGGATCCATCTGGACCCAGGATACATCTGGACCCAGGACCCATCTGGACCCAGGATCCATCTGGAACCATGATCCATCTGGACCCAGGATCCACCTGGACCCAGGATCCAAATGGACCCAGGATCCATCTGGACCCAGGATCCATCTAGACCCAGGATCCATCTGGACCCATGATTCATCTGGACCCAGGATCCATCTGGACCCAGGATCCATCTGGACCCAGGATCCATCTAGACCCAGGATCCATCTGGAACCAGGATCCATCTGGATCCAGGATCCATCTGGACCCAGGATCCATCAGGACCCAGGATCCATCTGGACCCAGGATCCATCAGGACCCAGGATCCATCTGGACCCAGGATCCATCTGGACCCAGGATCCATCTGGACCCAGGATCCTTCTGGACCCAGGATCCATCTGGACCCAGGATCCATCTGGACCCAGGATCCATCAGGACCCAGGATCCATCAGGACCCAGGATCCATCTGGACTCAGGATCCATCAGGACCCAGGATCCATCTGGACCCAGGATCCATCTGGACCCAGGATCCATCTGGACCCAGGATCCATCTGGACCCATGATCCATCTGGACCCAGGATCCATCTGGACCCAGGATCCATCTGGACCCAGGATCCATCTGGACCCAGGATCCATCTGGACCCAGATCCATCTGGACCCAGGATCCATCTGGACCCAGGATCCATCTGGACTCAGGATCCATCAGGACCCAGGATCCATCTGGACCCAGGATCCATCTGGACCCAGGATCCATCTGGACCCAGGATCCATCTGGACCCAGGATCCATCTGGACCCAGGATCCATCTGGACCAGGATCCATCTGGACCCAGGATCCATCTGGACCCAGGATCCATCTGGA
>WNGS01108017.1:144651-158264 GCA_020271785.1 Procambarus virginalis | reverse complement strand
GTATGCAATTGACGATTACTAAACACTGATCATCTGTATGCGGAAAATCCACAGAGAAATGGGAAAGAGAGATGAACGTTTCGGCCGATCTGGGCCTTTGTCAACACCTGACTGAAAGAAACCCACACAAGAAAGAGTGGAGGAGACACTAGATCTGACCCCCATCTCCTTGGGAAAAGATAACCAGAAAAATGTATAGATTAGCTTAGACGTGGTCAGTAGGATTTAAGCAGTAGGAATAAAAGATTAAGAAAAAGCCTCATGAACCTACATAAAATATTAAAATAATATTGTTATGAGAAAATGTAACTATCACAGTTTTTTCTTAAACTGTTGTGCAATATTGTAACTTAAAACTGGGTCAAGTTTGTACATACCAATACTACATTGAGAAGATTTGGACATTGACTAATAGGGGGCAGACACAATCAAATTCCGTTCCACAAAGCCATTGCAATTGGCAATGCTTTTCGCCCCATCCCCTTAATAGTGTGATCACACAAACTTGTATGTAGATACAAAGCATTAGACGTTTGGGCAGTTCTTATACTATAAGCATGTTGGGACATATGTAATTGTAAGGATTTTCCTGTTTGTCCAAGGTACACAGACTCACAATCTTTGCAGTGGAATCGAATACACACAACCTGCTGTACCAGGGAAGTTTTTTTATTTAATTAGACTTGATCGTATTATTAGTGAACACCAAATAGATATTAAGGTTCTTAAAAACTGGGGAAAGTTTCTCAAATCCCATCGCATAAGGTACCACCAATGAGATTCTATTTTCTGGTTTCGCTTTGGAGACATTATTGTAAAACGTACGTTTAGCATTCCCAAACGAACAATCCAAAAACATCTTAGGGTACTGTAAACTCTTCCCAATTTCATATATTTTAGCTATCTCTTCAACAAAAAACTCAGGGCTGCATACCCTCAAAGCTCGAAGAAACATTCCTGAAAATACTGCCTGTTTAACTTTACTATGATGATTCGAATAATAATGAACAAACGACCCCATGTTGGTAGGTTTTCTATACACATTAAATTTGAAACTTCTATTGACTCTATGAATCATAATGTTAAAAAATGGAAGAGTACCATTCTCCTCATTTTCACATATGAATTTTATTGAAGGTACCAAAAAATTAAGTTCATTAAGAAAAACTGTTTGGTCTTGGTCACTCGGCCATAAGCACAAAATATCGTCAACATACCTAAACCAGACTACATTAGAGGGGATAATCCTGGATAACATTTTTGTTTCGAAGAACTCCATATACAAATTGCTCAAAACTGGGGAAAGGGGATTACCCTACGCCATTCAAAATGTTTGTTTGAAAAATTTTCCATTGAAACTAAAATAATTGTCTTTTATACATAATTTTATAATTTCCAATACATTATTGGTCTGCAAGCTTAAATTATATTTAGGCAGTTCCACACATAGGTATTCTAACAAATCATCAACAAGTACTTTAGTGAATAAAGCAGTCACGTCAAAACTACTAGTTTAAAATCAAAATTCTAATTTAGTGTTGATAGCTTATTAATGTTTACAAGAAGTCTTTCTTGTAAACACATGTTGTTAAATATGATTGAAAAAGTCATATTAATAATTCTAACGCGAATTTTCTCAATATTTCTTATGTTTCTTTTTACTGTCGATGGTAATTGAAAAATCAATTCTCCAAAATTCATTTTTATTTCTAGTCTGACGCGACGCTTTAACACGTTTCATAATAACTTATTACATTTTCAAAGATTTTAGTTTTCACACACAACTGTAACCTGAAAACACTAAACAGAGTTTTACTTATGCTAACACTATACACCTTATCCATCTTATATACTTGCACTTGGGTGAGGTAAGATGTTGCAACAGTTTTGGATGAAGTTATCTTGAGATTATCTTGAGATGATTTCGGGGCTTTTTTTTTAGTGTCCCCGCGGCCCGGTCCACGACCAGGCCTCTACCATCAGGAAGCAGCCCGTGACAGCTGACTAACACCCAGGTACCTATTTTACTGCTAGGTAACAGGGGCGTAGGGTGAAAGAAACTCTGCCCATTGTTTCTCGCCAACGCCTGGGATCGAACCCGGGTCCACAGGATCACAGGTCCAGCGTGCTGTCCGCTCGGCCGACCGGCTCCCTTAAAGGCGAACAAACTTTTGACAAACAAAAGACAGAACACGGAACAATGGGTATTAATTGGATATATGAGAGCAGAAGAATGGAAGGGACTGCAAAGGGCCTATTGGCCCATACTTCGTCTTGATGCTTCTATATTGGTAAAGAGTCTTGAAGTTGGTACCCACTTCAAGACTCCGTGCCAATATAGAAGGATCAAGGGGAAGTATGGGCCAAGAGGCCCTTTGCAGTTTCTTGCATTCTTATGCTGTTCCTGTGAAATAGTCTAATTGAGGGTACAAGTGTTGTGTTGGTTGACTACCTATGGAAATGTCAAGACCCACAAGCCTGGAAACCCACTTCGGCCAATCATCAGCCAGATCCCCACGCCCACATACAGACTGGCTAAGCGACTCAAAGGGTTGCTGTCTCCTTACGTACCCTGTGCTTTCAGCTTGAAGTCTCCCAAGGAATTTGTTGACTTACTGCGTGGAGCTCGGGCCATGTGGATAAGAGCCTCATTGGGTGTGGAGTGACTATTTACCAACGTACCTGTCGACAAGACAATTGGGATGATAGCAGAGTGTATCGTGACCTGGCTTGCACTTCTCTTGAAATGCGAGAAAGCATACTGAGGAAACTACTCCAAGCCTGCACTAAAGAGGCACCCGTCGCAAGCCCAGATGGGCACATGTATAAGCAAGTAGATAGGGTCGCCATGGGTTCTCCCCCAGGTGCCCTGTTTGCGAACTTCTTCATGGGCATCAGCGAGAAGAGGGTCTTAGAGTCTTAAGTCGGGTATGGCGGGTCTCAAGTCTTAGGGACTTGAGACCCGCCATATACTGCAGGTATGTTGACGACATTTTTACACAGATACCTGATGCCAGATGTCTGCAGCAGCTGAAGGAGGCATTTGAGCAGAATTCTATGTTGAGTTTCACGTACGAGATGGAGAATAATGGGAAGCTGCCCTTTCTGGATGTAACAGTCACGGAAAGGAGCGGAGGTTTCCATACTGCAGTCTACACCAAAGAAACAAACATAGGAATATGCCTCGATGCTAATAGTGACTGCCCAGACAGGGACAAGAGGAGTGTTGTCAATGATTACGTCGACCGTGCTCTAAGCCACAGCTCAGGATGGAAAGAAGTCGATGAAGAACTCTGTAGGGTAAGGCAAGTCCTAGTCAACAACGGCTTCTCTAACGGTTTCGTTGAATACATCATAAAAAGAAAGGTAAAACGCCATGCAACCTCTGAAGAGTCAACCAACACAACACCTATACCCCCAATTAGACTATTTTACAGGAACTTCTTTTCGACGGCTCATAAAACAGAGGAAAAAGGGTCCTGAAAGATATTGTTGATAGAAACGTCATACCTACAGACAAAAATCAGAAAATACAATTGACAATTTATTATAAAACCAAAATAACGGCCAATCTACTCATGAAAAACTACCCAGGCACCAAGCAGAACACTTTGAAGGAGACCAACGTCGTCTATGCCTTTAAATGCCCTAAATTTAAATGTCTAAATTTTACAGGAACTTCTTTTCCACAGCTCATAAAACGGAGGAAAGGGTCATGAAAGATATTGTTAATAGAAACGTTATCCCTACAGACAAAAATCAGAAGACACAATTGACGATTTACTATAAAACCAAGAAAACTGCCAACCTACTCATGAGAAACTTTCCAGACACAAAGCAGAACGCTTTAAAAGAGACCAATGTCGTCTATGCCTTCAAATGCCCACTTGGGGACTGTAGGCCTCAAAGAACTCAGTATATAGGCAAGACAACAACATCTCTTTCCAGGCGATTAACGATGCATAAGCAACAGGGCTCTATCAAGGAACATATAATCTCTTCCCACAACCAGACCATCACCAGAGAAGTCTTAACAAAAAACACGGAAATCACCGATAGATACAGCCATAGCAGGCGGCTTGATATCTGCGAGGCACTACACATTAAGAAGTCAACACCAGCAATCAACAGCCAATTAACGCACAATTTTATTCTACCCACTTCAAGACTCCGCTCCAATATAGAAGCATCAAGAAATATGGGCCAATAGGCCCTCTGCAATTACTTCTATTCTTCCCTTTAGCTTATACCCATTGTTTCGTGTTCTGTGTTGTGTTGAAAGTTTGTTTTCACCTCATCCAAAACTATTGTAACATATCACCTCACCCAAATGAAGGTATAAAATCGAAGCTGTTTAACTCTGTTCAGTTATAGTTGTGTGTGTGTAAACTAAAGTCTTTGAAAATGTAATAAATTTTACGAAATGCGCTCAAGTGTCGCGTTAGACTAGAAATAAAAATGAATTTTGGAGAACTGATTTTTCAATTACCATCGACAGTAAAAAGAAACATAAGAAATATAGAGAAAATTCGTGTTAGAATTATTAATATTACTTTTTCGGTCATATTTAATAATATATGTCTACAGGAAAGACTGCTACCAAAATATACTATAATTAAAACGCATGACCCAGCAGCAAGGAATCAAGCCTTCACGATAAAATATCGCCGAGATCTGATTCCTAATCAGATACACAAGGCAGAAAATGAAATCAAAGACAACAAAACGCAACTACTTCATGCTACAAACCAATGAAGAAACAGCAACATCGACGAAAGTCTCCGTACCCGCATCGAGCAACACCTCGACATCCTCACAGATCGACATCACCTCAGCACCGAAACCAGGTTAATCAAGAAACTAGCAACATTATATGGAGGACCTATGGCAATTCCACGACCGAGAGACGGCTTCCTGAACCTTGCAGGAATCAACCTCACTGAGGACCAAGTCACTCTCCTAAATCTGGATATAAACTGCCACGTTATGTCCAGACCAAGAGAGATTACCCGGAAAGTGGAGTTGGAAATCCTGTTGGACGACATATTCGACCTCGAGACACAAAAAAAGGTCACCACCAAGGACACCTTACAAGCAGAACTTATTGCAGAAAGAGGAAAGAATTGAGGCAACTACAGAAGCACCATACTGTCCCCTGAGCTCAAAGCGGCAGCTAAGAGCCTTCGTGAGAACAAGGAGATAGTCGTCAGGAGAGGTGACAAGTCGCCAATATACGTCATTCTTAAAAAAGACTAATATCTGGCGAAAATGAACCTCATTCTCTCTGACCAAAATAAATTCCAAAGAGTAACGAATGACACTACAGCCGAATTGAAGGCAAAGGTCAACAAATTGATCGAAACTGTGAACGCCAAGAAATCCGGACTCCACCTGCCAAAGATTATTGGAGAATACAAACCTGGATACGCATATGGAAATGTCAAGACACACAAGCCTGGAAACCCACTTCGGCCAATCATCAGCCAGATACCCACACCCACGTACAGACTGGCGAAGCGACTCAATGGCTTGCTGATTCCTTATGTCCTTTGCACATTCAGCCTGAAGTCTCCAAAGGAATTTGTTGACTTACTGCGGGGAACACGGGCCACAGGGATAAGAGCCTCGTTAGACGTAGAATCACTGTTTACCAACTTACCTGTGGATGAAACAATCGGGATGATAGCGGACAGTGTATCGTGATCCAGCTTGTACTCCTCTTGACATACCAGAAAGCATTCTAAGGAAACTACTCCAAGCCTGTACTTAAGAGGCAAATTTCTTGAGCCTGGATGGGCACATGTATAAGCAAGTAGATGGGGTCGCCATGGGTTCTCCCCTAGGTGTCCTGTTTGCGAACTTCTACATGGGTACCATCGAACAAAAGGTCTTAGTCGATATGAACTTGAAACCGGCCATATACTGCAGGTATGTTGACAACATTTTTACACAGGTACCTGATGTCAGACATCTGCAGGAGCTGATGGAGGCGTTTGAGCAGAATTCCGTGTTGCGTTTCACTTACGAGATGGAGAAGGATGGGGGAACTACCCTTTCTAGTTGTAACAGTCATGGAAAGGAGCGGATGTTTCCACACTGCAGTCTACACTAAGGAAACAAACATAGGAATGTGCCTCAATGCCAACAGTGACTGCCCAGACAGTTACAAGAGGAGTGTTGTTAACGCTTATGTCGACCGCGCTCTCAGCCACAGCTCAGGATGGAAGCAAGTCGATGAAGAACTCTGTAGGATAAGGCAGGTCCTAGTCAACAACGGCTTCTCCAATGGTTTCGTTGAAGACATTATAAGAAGGAAGGTGAAATGCCATGTAACCTCTGAAGAGACAACTGACACAACACCTGTACCCCCTATTAGACTATTTACAGGAACTTCTTTTCCACAGCTCATAAAACGGAGGAAAGGGTCCTGAAAGATATTGTTAATAGAAACGTTATCCCTACAGACAAAAACAGAAGATACAATTGACGATTTACTATAAAACCAAGAAAACTGCCAACCTACTCATGTTAAACTCTACCAGACACAAAGCAGAACGCTTTGAAAGAGACCAATGTCGTCATGCCTTCAAAAGCCCACTTGGGGACTGTAAGCCTCAAAGAACTCAGTATTTATAGCAAGACAACACACATCTCTTTCCAGGCGATTAACGATGCATAAGCACAGGGCTCTATCAAGGAACATATAATCTCTTCCAACAACCAGACCATCACCAGAGAAGTCTTAACAAAAAACACGAAATCATCGATAGATACAGCGATAGCAGGCGGCTTGATATCTGCGAGGCACTAACATTAAGAAGTCAACACCAGCAATCAACAAGCCAATTAACGCACAATTACATATTTCTCCCACTTAAAGACTCCACTCCAATATAGAAGCATCAAGAAATATAGGCCAATAGGCCCTTGCAGTTACTTCTATTCTTCCCTTTAGCTTATACCATTGTTTCGTGTTCTGTGTTGTGTTGAAAGTTTGTTTTCACCTCATCCAAAACTATTGTAACATATCACCTCACCCAAATGCAGGTATAAAATCGAAGCTGTTTAACTCTGTTCAGTTATAGTTGTGTGTGGTAAACTAAAAGTCTTTGAAAATGTAATAAGTTTACGAAACGCGCTCAAGTGTCGCGTCAGACTAGAAATAAAAATGAATTTGGAGAACTGATTCTTCAATTACCATCGACAGTAAAAAGAACATAAGAAAAATAGAGAAATACGTGTTAGATTATTAATCTACTTTTTCGGTCATATTAATAACATATGTCTACAGGAAAGATGCTACCAAAATATACTATATATATTATAATATATATATATATCTATAGATACTTATATATATATATATATATATATATATATATATATATATATAAAACAATAGAAGGGGTACACGTCTGGTGCAAGTGTAGGGACCCATAGCCTCGGAGAAGAAAAAAGAGTACTCAGAGAAAGACCTTGTGGATCCTCACTGAACACTGTATTTTTTCTCCTACCACCTCTATTTTTGGTATGTGTGTATACTTATCTATCTTTATTTGAAAATGTCATTACACAAAAAGTTACAATATTGATTACATGCAGGTACAAGGCTGCTTGTCACAAGTTGAAAAGTTCCTCCAGCTCCTCAGATGGCGGGCAGGAACCATGGATGCAGTGAGCATTTCCTCTCTGGATTGCCACACTGAGGCGCTGAAAAAAGAAAACTGGCAGCTCTAGGGTCTCTAGTTGTTTCGATTAGCTTAGACCCCAATTCCTTCAAAAAGCTAGCAGCACTTTTACCCCAGGCACCAAGTGTCTCTGAGGCAATGGGGACAAAATGTAGTGGTGCTCAAGGTCTCTGTATTTACGTGACTTGGCCGCTTTCCGGTGATTGGCAGCTCCTCCTGCTTGAGTAGCACTGAGTCAAAATAGGTATTGGCTAAAGTTGAGACGCAAGTGTAGTCCCCACCAACTGTCTACAATTCTTCCAGGTTTCACCGTGATTCCATCTGGGCGACCGACAGGCTCATTAGAGTTCGCGGGACATTAGGGTAGCGGGGCTCTCTCTCTGCTGGACAGCCGGCTGTGGTAGGCTTCTCTTAATAATGTCATTGACCTCGCCGTGTCTTGCATGCCATCCTCCTGTCCTTTGGCAGAGAAGACCATGCCATCCGTACCTGTCAGCTCTTCCTCGCCGCAAATACACCTGTATTCAGTGTGGATTGGGGCAGCGAGACGGAGAGCCACGCAATTCGGAGGGCCTGCGGTGTGAGACGGGTGCCGTTGCTGACATTGGGATTGCTAATAGGAAATCACCTGCATGGGGAGCTGCTACTGCTCTAAGTCGGGCAGTGTCATGTGGTGTTGTCGCAGCTTCTAGCAAAGTCGCAGCTTCTTGGTCGGCAATGGGGCCGATTCCAGCTGGATTGCTTCTGGGCTTTCAGAAGGCAGTGGTTGGGGTGCTGGTCCTGCGAGAGAGACCCATTGGTTGTGNAAGAGATATCGTCACAACTCTCCCCCGAAGCCTGCGGTCTGGTGAGTCACGTTCACGGGAGGTAGAGTGGGAGGTGGAGCTGCCTCTACCTCAGTGATGCTGGAGAGGGAGTCTGATATGATGTAGTCAGACTTCTGGGTGTAGCAATCTCCAGGCTGAGATGATGTAGCTGGCAAGCCCATTATAGAAGTAGTCGATGGTTGAGTTGGGCTGTCTGTAGAAATGAAGATGGTTGTGGTCCATGTAGATGGTGGTGGACTGAGTACTTTGCTGGTATGGAGCAAAGTGTTGCTGTTCAGGACGACGAGTAGCTCCTTGTTGCTCGTGGTGTCGTTTATGGTAGTTGGTATGTAGAGTCTCGTCGCCTTGTTGTACTAGGTCACCCACGTTGCCGGTACCACTGGCGTCGCTATGGAGGATGGGAGACTTGATATCTGGCGATGCGAGAGAAGTATTAGAATATGATAAAGGAGCACAATTATGGTGTTGAAAATGATGGTGAAAGTCAGTAAGGATTTCCGAATTAGAAAGCGCTGTCTCAGTGTCAGTGCTTTCGGAAGGAGAAGCAGGGAAGGTCTCACTGTGGCTGTATGGACCTGTAAATGAGGTGAAATTGGTTAACACAGTGGGAGGAACCCCATGGTAGGGCTTGAGTAAATTGATGTGGCACAGCTGGGTCTTCCGCCGCCTATCGGGGGTCTCGAGAACGTAGTTGAAGTTGTTCCGGCACTCCTTAACACGGTAGGGTCCGGAGAACCTGGGATAGGGAAATAGGCAAGCACTAAGTCTCCTGGTTAAACTTCCTTACTTTACAGTGCTGGTCGTAACGAGTCTTCATCCTCTCCTGGGCTTTCTGTAGGTTGTTGCTGGCAAAGGAATGGACCCTCTCTAGAATGTGTCGGAGATTTTGAAGATACTGGGGCACATTCTGATGCTCACTGAAGGTGGCATCACGTAGAGAATCCTTGAAAGCCTTGAGAGGTGTACGGCACTTACGTCCGTAGAGCATCTCATAAGGAGATACTCCTAGTGACTCGTTGGGAAGACTTCTGAAAATACACATGATGAGATCAATTTGCCTATCCCAATCCTTTGAGGTCTCATTACAAAACTTTTTTAAGAGTGCCTTGATGGTTTGATGACTACGCTCGAGAGAACCCTGTGAAGCAGGATGATAGGGGCTGGACAGTACCTGTTTGATGTTGAACTCCTCCAGAGTCCGTTTGAAGAGATCACTGGTGAAGTTGGTGCCACAGTCGCTCTGAATCTCCCTCGGAAATCCATACTGGGTGAAGATTTTCAGTAGATTCTTCACCACTGTAGCAGCCGTAATATTTTTCACTGGAACTGCTATCGGAAATCTGGTGGTAGGACACAGGATGGTTAAGATATATGCATTGCCTGCACTGGTCCGAGGCAAAGGACCAACACAGTCGATAATAAGCTTGTGGAACGGTTCCTCAGGCACCTGGATGGGTATCAGTGGTGCTCTGGGAATGGAAACGTTCGGTTTCCCGGCTAACTGACACACGTGGCATAATTTGACATGATTCTTGACGTCGTTACCATACCTGGCCAGTAGTAGTCTTGTCGAATTCCATGGTAAGTCTTGTTGAACCCGTAGTGTGACAAAGCGCCGTGGGCCAGGTGTAGAATCGTGGGCCGCAGGCTGGTAGGAATCACTAGTTGTTCAACGTCTGCCCAATCGTCCTCGTCCTTCAGTTTACTGGGTCTATACCTGCGATAGAGTATTTCGTTCTCCATAAAGAACCCAGGAACACTGTCGGATTGGGTTTCAGCCTGAAAGAATAATGGTGTCAAGGTAAGATCATCTCTCTGTAACTTACGGAACTCCACAGCGGTCAGGTTAGGGGGTAGTTTCGAAGGGTCCTGAGGGACAGCGGTAGCAGTAGAGTCAGCTGGCTGTGGTCGTGCAGCTTGAGCACGGGTGGTCACCATAACAGGAGGGAAACTTCATCACTCTCTTGAACCTTTGCTGGAACATGTTCAAAAATCGGGTTATCCAACACAGAGTTGCTTACCTCGGATATGTCCTTGACGATCAGGTTGTTTGGTTGTTGGTCTTCTGCCAAGTCGTTGCCCAGGAGAAGTTGCACTCCAGGCATGGGAAAAGGCTTTTCCCTGACGGCGACTTGGACTTCACCGGTCACGAAGGGACAATCTAGGTAAACTCTGGCAAGGGATAAGGAGTTGTAGCAGTAAGGTCAGTGATGAACACAGTCTCTCCTGTGTAGGCGACGTTGGGCACAGCTGATTTCAAGACGATCGATTGTAGAGCCGCTGTGTCCCGCAGGATCTTAAGTCCAAAACGTCCCTCTGAATCTGAACCGTGGGTAGAGATAGTTCCTGGATATAGATGCTTGGTAAAGAGAGAGAGATCATTAGCATGAACACCAACATTCATTACAGGCTTACCGGACTTAGGGTGAGTAGGTTTAGACTTAGGAGGTTCGATGTTACCTTTAGATTGGGACTTACCACATTTGTCAATGGTGTGTCCATATAGTCGACAATACCTGCAGTACAGTTGAGAGGTACCTTGATCTGGGCTCGCTTTCTCGTAACTGTACCAAGACTTCTTGCTGGTAGGTTCTGGAGTCAGCCGGTGGATGAGGCTGTAAGTGTCAGCTGACTTCGCGCACTTCACCAAATCCGTCTCTTCCTTGTCTGCTAAGTATAGGCGGACAGGAGGAGGTACACGTCTCAAAATTCTTCAACCAGTATGAGGTTGACAAGCTCTGAAAAAGTAGAGACATGTGCTGCCTCCAGCCATTTCATGAAATATCTTCGTTTGGTGTTAGCAAATTCTAAGAAGGTGGTGGTACTTGCCTTGACGTAGTCACGAAACTTTCGTCGATAGCTTTCGGTGGAGAGAAGGTAGGCGTCCAACACAGCTTGTTTCAGGGTGGTGTAGTCGTTTTCCGAAGCCAAAGTGCTGAGTGTGACTGCTGCTCTACCTGTTAAATGTACTCTGAGAAGGGTAGCCCATTGGTCGTCAGGCCAATTAAGTTGATCAGCAAGGGTCTCAAAAGTAGTAAAAAACACATCAACCTCCGTTTCGATGAACGGGGGCATTAACTTACTTGCATGGGAGACATTGAAACTGGGAGGAAGACTAGCTGCCGCTTGTTGGAGTTGAGCTTGGTGTGCAGCGTCCCTCGCGAGTTCTCGGTTACGACATTCTAGCATTGCTTCTGCCTGTCGTTTGTCGTGGTCACGTTGCATCTCGAGTCGCTGTTTGTATAAGGCCAACTCATGTTCACTTTCTTCCTTCTTCAGTGCGGCCTCTCTTTCACTTTCTTCCTTCCTCAGTGCGGCCTCTCTTTCCTTGAGGTGTAGGGCTTCTTTCGCCAGAGCAGCTCACGCTCTCGTTCTTCCTTTCTGAGGGCAGCTTTCCTTGGCCAGGGCTGCCTCACGCTCCTTGAGGCGTAGGGCTTCTTTCGCCAGAGCAGCTTCACGCTCTTGTTCTTCCTTTCTGAGGGCAGCTTCACGCTCTCTGATGTCAGCTGCTTCCTGTTGTTGCTCCCGCTCGATCTTGCAAGTTCCAATTTGAGCTTCATCGCTCTCAAGTCATCCTTATCTGAAATAATGTATTGTTCATAAGTAGGAGAATCTATAATACCTTCATCCGCAAGGTGATCCAGTATCATATTATTAATGGCAAATTTGTTGGCTCCATCGGGAACTTCCAAGTGATACTCATGTGCAAGAGTTAACAAATCGACCCTCTTAGCGTGACGTAAGTTCCCTATTTCACCTTCTGGATCTGTTTTGAATGCTTGTAGGTGGAACATTGTGAAAATATAGCAAAATAAAGGAGACACGAATATATAGTGAGAATATGGTGAATGTCAGAAACAGGAAACGTGGCAACTGATACCTATCCTGTGGGGAATTATTAATAATTAAAGTTAATTCAAGATGGTAAAGGAATAAGGTCGCAGGAAATCTTGTACCTGGTACTCACTGTGGGAGGATAAAGGCAAGAAAATCCTACTAATTAGTGAAAACTGAGTTTAAAAGACAAGTGAAACACTAAATGGCTTCAAAATAAATGAGGTAGTCCAAAAAATGTAGTCATACCTTGCCAAGTCACTATAGAACATAAGCAAAGGTACCAACTGAAATTGAATATGGTATTTACAGAATTAGCGAACTTTGTGCTCAAAAGAAAGAACGCCAATTCCCTACCTTAGGTAAATACCATCAGTCTGACCGACGAGTAGGGGTGCGAGTGTCAACTGGTGACGAGAACTATCGGCGAGGTCCCAACTCGCCAATAATAGTTCGTGCTAGAGGATCTAAAGCCCTCTTTTTCCTCCTAGAGTCGGATTGCAGGACTTAGGTGCTATTGACCCGGAGACAGACCACAGTACCAGGGTACCTATGTGATAATCTGTCAAAAATGTGAGAAATATCTGGGGACAAAAGATGTTAAACACGGATAATAACACGGAAGGGGGAGATGACCAATTAAGAGTATGACTGCGGCCTACAGTCACCACGTAATCCAAAGTTGTCTCACTCTCACCATATGCTAATCCCGTAATGCACAATATACACAGCACCATATAAAATAAAAAATGATTAATGTAAATAATGGAAGCAAGGGAAATGAAAGCCAAGTATGCTTACCACAATTACCAATACCTGAGTGAAGCTCCTTGGACAGGCCCCCAATTATATGTGACGGTAACGTGTTGGAAATGGTGGTCGGCAGTCTTCCAAATAGCAGGTGTCAGTGCTGGGCCACATACATTTAATTTATATAAAAAAAAGAAAAAAAAGAGTGACTGCTTGTCTGATAATCTGCGGTAAGGCAAGATATACGAAAACACAAAATATAACAAAGTACTTTAATTAAACTAGAAAACAAAATAAAATAAAGACGATACCTTGGCATTTAAAATAATGTGAAAGAAAAATACATAAAATATAGAACAAATTGAAATGGGGGGGAACTGGTTACGTTAACAAAGTTAAATGGTGCTGGGAATATATGCGCTAGCTATAAACCTCTTATTTGATCACACGAGGTGGGTCAAATCAGGTGTTCACAGCAGGAGCACGAGATATATTCTGGCTGACAGAACTGCAA
>WNGS01108017.1:98555-119888 GCA_020271785.1 Procambarus virginalis | reverse complement strand
CTTCCTCCTCGCCCTCATTCTTCCTCGCCCTACTCCTCACCTCCTCTCACCTCTCCCTCCTCCTCCTCCACCTCCTCGCCCTCCTCCTCCTCCACCTCCTCGCCCTCCTCCTCAACGTCCTCTTTAACTTCCTCCTCTACCTCATCCTCCTTCCTCCTCTGCCTCGCCCTCCTCCTCCTCCTCCTCACCCTCCTCTTCAACATCCTCTTTAACTTCCTCCTCTACCTCATCCTCCTTTCTTCTCTGCCTTCCTCCTCTGCCTCGCCCTCCTCCTCCTCCTCCTCCTCCTTCCTCCTCGACATGATCCTCTTACCTGTAATTCTTCCTCCTCGACCTCTTCCTAAGAATATGAGTAAAAATGATGAATTAACCTTTATTATGACCCTGTTTCATTTTGCTAAATGTAGAAAAATACTTTTATATTTCTACATTTATATAAATAACAGCAATAAAAAACTACGATTATGAAACATTTAAGGTTGCCACAAGGTTTCAATTTTTTTTAGCAAACGTTTCGTGCAATACGTTTCAGAAACTTATTTACATCCACACAAAATTACGCATCTAATGCGTGCAAACAAACATTGCCAATACTTTCCAACACTTTCCAGATACGTTGTGGCAACCTAAAATTGTTTGCTGGGTACTGGCCAGGTATGGTTAAAGAGGTCAAACACTACGTACAACAGTGTCATATATGTCAGTTGGCAGGTAAACCTAACATCTCTATTCCCAGAGCTCCATTGACTCCTATCCAGGTGCCTGCGGAACCCTTCCACAGACTCATCATAGACAGTGTTGGTCCTTTACACCGGACCAGTTCTGGCAACGCCTATATACTAACCATCCTGTGTCCTACCACCAGATTCCTCATAGCAGTTCCAGTAAATAACATTACGGCTGCTACTGTGGTGAAACACCTATTGAAGATCTTCCCCCAGTATGGATTTCCAAGAGAGGTTCAAAGTGACTGTGGCACCAACTTCACCAGTGATCTCTTCAAGAAGACACTGGAAGAGTTCAACATCACACAGGTATTGTCCAGCCCCTATCATCCTGCTTCACAGGGTTCTCTTGAACGTAGTCATCAGACTATTAAAGCACTCCTAAAGAAATTTTGCAATGAGACCTTGAAGGATTGGGATAAACAACTTGACCTCATTATATGCATTTTCAGAAGTCTCCCCAATGAGTCTCTAAGAGTATCTCCATATGAGATGCTCTACGGACGTAAGTGCCGTACTCCTCTCAAAGCTTTTAAAGACTCTCTACGTAATTCCACCTTCAGTGACCATCAGAATGTGCCCCAGTTTCTTCAAAACTTACAACACATTCCAGAGAGAGTACGTAAATTTGCTAATGGCAATCTATTGAAAGCTCAGGAGAGGATGAAGACTCATTATGATCAAAGCAGTAAAATAAGGAAATTTAAACCAGGAGACTTCGTGTTGGCATATTTTCCTATCCCAAGTTCTCCATTGCAAAACAAGTTTTCAGGACCTTACCACATCAAGGAGTGCAGAAACAACCACAACTACGTTCTTGAGACTCCAGATAGTCGGCTGAAGACCCAGTTGTGCCACGTCAACCTCCTGAAGCAGGAGGTTGACGTGGACATCAAGGACAATAATAGTGCACCTCTCATCAAAATCTTCAAGGAACATGAGAAGTTGTTCACACCAGCAAAGAAGTTGTTCACACCAGCAAAGAAGTTGTTTATACCAGCAAACAACCCTTCCCAGCCTGCCTGCTTCTGATTGGTGACCCGCCGACTGCACACTCGCACCTCTGCACCTCAGCGCCATCTACCTGAGTCGATGTCTGGGCCTGATCCATCCATCATAGTCAGAATATCCTTGTGCTCTCAGCTGTGAACAACTAACTGATACACATCCTGTTTATCGGTGAAGGTTCTAAGCTAGCGCTCGTATTCTCAGCACCTGTTTTGTCATTTTTGTCTTTATATTATTCTTGGAGTAACGTCATTCCTGATCTTAGATTTGATGTTATATTTTTTTACTTGTTTGTTTGCACTGTACATAAGCCAAGGGATTCCTTTGTTCTTACTTTGTTTTCAGTATTAATTGAAGTTTCATTGGTTAGTTAGTGTTTGCAGGTTATAGTTGTGTGTGTGTAAACTAAAGTCTTTGAAAATGTAATTAGAAAATAGTATAAGAATAATGTAAAAAGAAAAACCATCACGACCGGACATAAGGAAGTGATAGCCGAAGCTATTTGAACCACTTCCCCGCCAGCACTCGGATGGTAATCTTGGGCATAGCATTTTATCCTTATGTCAGGTCGTGATGGACAAGCGGATTAAGGCGTCCCTGTACATACCAGTTGCGTTGCTTCTGGCAGTATGGGTCGAGTCAGTTCTGGGCTGTGAGTTTGTTTTCAGTTTGCATATAGTCCTGGGAACCATTCAGACTTGTTCGCATATATAATATATATATATATATATATATATATATATATAAATATATATATTATATATATATATATATATATATATATATATAATATATATTGTGACGGTAAAGTAGTGGAGTATGGTGTTCGGCAGTCCTACAATGGCAGGTGTCAAAGCCAGGTCACATATATCGTAAAAAAAAGAATGATGCTTACCTGATAGTCTGTGGTAAGGTAGGGGAAGACACACACCAAACACAAAGAATGAACAATGAAATTTAATTACTCTAGAAACAAATTAAAATAAAGACAATTCCTTTGCATTGAAATAGTGCAAAAAATAACAAGTGAAAAATTACATATAAAAAAAATTATTAAGTGACTGGTTACGTTACAGAAAGGCACAGATGATAAATGGTGCTGGGATATTAGCGCAAGCTAAGAACCGTTACTTGATACACGAGGTATATCAGTTAGATGTTCACAGCTTAGAGCACAAGAATATTCTGAGGAAAGTCTCTTGGTATGACCTAGACGTTGACTTGGGTAGATGGCGTGCATGGTGCGAAGCAGAAGTGGTGTGATCTTGACCAACCCAATCAGAAATGCAGGCAGACCGACACTGGGCGTTAGCGCGCTGAAGTGTCACGCTGAGCCAGTGAGGAGAAGTGGGGGGGTGCAGGAGTGAGGGGGGGGTGTATGCAGGTGCGTGGCTGCCTTGACAACGTTTGCTACTAATGAAACGTATCTGGAATGTAGCAATGAACGTGACGATGAAGGGAAGAGCAGGCTCTATCTCTCTTATATTCATTTCCACTTGCATATAAACTGGATATGCATGTGGAAATGTCAAGACATGTAAGCTGGAAACCCACTTAAGCCAATCATCAGCCAGATACCCACACCCACGTACAAGACTGGCGCGAAACGACTCACGGCTTACTGACTCCTTAGTCTTGCGCCTTCAGCCTGAAGTCTCCAAAGGAATTTGTCGACTTATTGCGGGCAACACGGACCACAGGGATTAGAGTCTTGGACGTAGAATCAATGTTACCAACGTACCTGGGGATGAAACAATCGGGATGAAAGCAGACAGAGTGTATCGTGATCCGGCCTGTACTCCTCTTGACATAGAAAATTCTAAGGAAACTACTCCAAGCTGTACTAAAGAGGCACCCTTCTTGAGATGGATGGGCACATGTATAACCAAGTAGATGGGGGTTGCCATGGGTTCTCCCTAAGTGTCCTGTTTGCGAACTTCTACATGGGCACCATCGAGCAAAAGGTCTTGGACGACATGAACTTGAAACCGGCCATATACTGCAGGTATGTTGAAGACATTTTACACAGGTACCTGTTGTCAGACATCTGCAGGAGCTTAAGGAGGCATTTGAGCAGAATTCTGTGTTGCGTTTCACTTACGAGATGGAGAAGGATGGGAAGCTGCCCTTTCTAGACGTAACAGTCATGAAAAGAGTGGAAGTTTCCACACTGCAGTCTACACTAAGGAAGCAAACATAGGAATGTGCCTCAATGCCAACAGTGACTGCCCAGACAGGTACAAGAGGAGTGTTGTTAACGCTTATGTCGACCCTGCTCTTAGCCACAGCTCAGAATGGAAGCAAGTCGACAAAGAACTCTGTAGGATAAGGCAGGTCCTATTCAACAACGGCTTCTCCAATGGTTTCGTTGAAGACATCATAAGAAGGAAAGTGAAACACCATGCAACCTCTGAAGAGACAACTAACACAACACCTATACCTGTATCTGTTATCGCTGTATCTATCGATGATTTCCGTGTTTTTTGTTAAGACTTCTCTAGTGATGGTCTGGTTGTGGGAAGAGATTATATGTTCCTTAATAGAGCCCTGTTGCCTATGCATCGTTAATCGCCTGGAAAGAGATGTTGTTGTCTTGCCTATATACTGAGCTCTTTGAGGCTTACAGTCCCCAAGTGGGCATTTGAAAGCATAAACGACATTGGTCTCTTTTAAAGCGTTCTGCTTTGTGTCTGGAGAGTTTCTCATGAGTTGGTTGGCCGTTTTTTTGGTTTTATAGTAAATCGTCAAATGTATCTTCTGATTTTTGTCTGTAGGGATAACGTTTCTATTAACAATATCTTTCAGGGCCCTTTCCTCCGTTTTATGAGCTGTGGAAAAGAGGTTTCTGTAAAATAGTCTAATAGGGGGTACAGGTGTTGTGTTAGTTGTCTCTTCAGAGGTTGCATGGCGTTTCACCTTCCTTCTTATGATGTCTTCAACGAAACCATTGGAGAAGCCGTTGTTGACTAGTACCTTCCTTACCCTACAGAGTTCTTCATCGACTTGCTTCCATCCTGAGCTGTGGCTGAGAGCATGGTCAACATAAGCGTTAACAACACTCCTCTTGTACCTGTCTGGGCAGTCACTGTTGGCATTGAGGAACATTCCTATGTTTGCTTCCTTAGTGTAGACTGCAGTGTGGAAACTTCCACTCTTTTTCATGACTGTTACGTCTAGAAAGGGCAGCTTCCCATCCTTCTCCATCTCGTAAGTGAAACGCAACATAGAATTCTGCTCAAATGCCTCCTTCAGCTCTTGCAGATGTCTGACATCAGGTACCTGTGTAAATATGTCGTCAACATACATGCAGTATATGGCCAGTTTCAAGTTCATGTCGACTAAGACCTTTTGTTCGATGGTACCCATGTAGAATTTCGCAAACAGGACACCTAGTGGAGAACCCATAGCGACCCCATCTACTTGCTTATACATGTGCCATCCGGGCTCAAGAAGGGTGCCTCTTTAGTACAAGCTTGGAGAAGTTTCCTTAGAATGTTTTCTGGTATGTCAAGAGGAGTACAGGCCGAATCACGATACACTGTCTGCTATCATCCCGATTATTTCATCCACAGGTACGTTGGTAAACAGTGATTCTACGTCCAACGAGGCTCTTATCCCTGTGGCCCGTGTTCCCCGCAGTAAGTCAACAAATTCCTTTGGGACTTCAGGCTGAAGGCGCAAGAGATATAAGGAGTCAGTAAGCCGTTGAGTCATTTCGCCAGTCTGTACGTGTGTGTGGGTATCTGGCTGATGATTGGCCAAAGTGGGTTTCCAGGCTTGTGTGTCTTGACATTTCCATACGCGTATGCAGGTTTGTATTCCCCAATAATCTTTGGCAGGTGGAGTCCAGATTTCTTGGTGTTCATAGTTTCGATCAATTTGTTGACCTTTGTTTTCAATTCGGCTGTGGTGTCCTTCGTTACCCTTTGGAATTTAGTTTGGTCAGAGAGTATGAGGTTCGTTTTCGCCAGATATTCGTTTTTTTTAAGATTGACGTATATTGGCGACTTGTCACCTCTCCTGACGACTATCTCCTTGTTCTCGCGAAGGTTCTTAGCTGCCGCTTTGAGCTCGGGGGACAGTATGGTGCTTCTCTAGTTGCCTCGACTCTTTCCTCCTTCTGCAATAAGTTCTGCTTGCAAGGTGTCTTTCGTGGTAACCTTCTTTTGCGTCTCGAGGTCGAATATGTCATCAAATGTGACCGAGGAGTATATGTCGACAAGAATAGGTCGACAAACATGACCAAGGAGTGTTAGCACACTAAATGAAGTAAATGGGAATAACTGGTAAAGTTGGACGCTGGATACTCAATTTCCTGTCGAACAGAACACAAAGAGTAACAGTCAATCAAATAAAATCGTGTCCAAGCGCAGTTAAAAGCTCTGTACCTCAAGGTACAGTCCTTGCATCACTGCTGTTCCTTATTCTCATATCAGATATAGACAAAAATACAAGTCACAGCTTAGTGTTATCTTTTGCAGATGACTCAAAAATCAGCATGAAAATTACCTCTGCTGAAGACATTGAAAAACTACAAGCAGATATTAATAAAGTTTTCGATTGGACAGCAGAAAACATGATGTTTAACAGTGATAAATTCCAGGTACTCAGGTACGGCAAAAAAGAGGATCTGAAACATATTACTGAGTACAAAACACAATCGAATCTGCCCATAGTAGGAAAACAGCATGTCAAGGATTTGGGAATAATGATGTCCGACGACCTAACGTTTAGGGAGCATAACCAAGCAAATATTGCATCAGCCAGAAAAATGATAGGATGGATTACGAAAACCTTCAAATCCTGGCATCCCATCACATTGGTTGTACTCTTCAAGTCACTTGTGTTGTCCCGTCATGAGTACTGCTCAGCACTCTCTTCCCCCTTCAGGGCAGGAGAGATTGCTTAAATAGAGGAATACAGAGAACATATACAGCACGCATAGACGAGATAAAGCACCTAAATTATTAGGATCGACTCAAAGCTCTCCAAATGTACTCACTAGAAAGGAAACGAGAGCGATACCAAATAATATACACATGGAAAATACTGGAGGGCTCGGTCTCAAACCTACACAGTAAAATAACAACGTACTGGAGTGAATGATATGGAAGAAAATGCAGAATAGACCAATGAAGAGCAAGGGTGCCATAGACACAATCAGAGAATACTGTATAATCATCAGAGGTCCACGGTTATTCACGTCCTGCCAGAGAGCATAAGAAATATTGCCAGAACAACCGTGGACATTTTCAAGATAAAACTAAACTGTTTTCTAAAAAAAGTGCTGGACCAACCTGGCTTTTTTTTATTATTATTTTCTACCACAGACGTGGCTACACATTTACAATGCTAACCAGCATATGTACAACCTGGCTGTGGTGGGTATGTGTTCCTGTGGGCCGGTTTAAGCAACAGCCTGATGGACCAAACTCTCACAAGTCAAGCTGGCCTCGGGCCGGGCATGGGCAGTAGAAGAACTCCCATAACCTCATCAAGCAGGATGGCCACCTTCAACACTCCACACACCTCACTCAACACTCACAGGTCGAGACACTTGAGGGTCACCTTCAACACTCCACACACCTCAACACTCACAGGTCGAGACACTTGAGGGTCACCTTCAACACTCCACACACCTCAACACTCACAGGTCGAGACACTGAGGGTCACCTTCATCACTCCACACACCTCAACACTCACAGGTCGAGACACTTAAGGGTCACCTTCAACACTCCATACACCTCAACACTCACAGGTAGAGACACTTGAGGGTTACCTTCAACACTCCACACACCTCACTCAACACTCACAGGTCGAGACACTTGAGGGTCACCTTCAACACTCCACACACCTCAACACTCACAGGTCGAGACACTTGAGGGTCACCTTCAACACTCCACACACACAGGTAGACACTTGAGGGTCACCTTCAACACTCCACACACATAGGTAGACACTTGAGGGTCACCTTCAACACTCCCACACACTTCACTCAACACACACAGGTAGACACACTCGAGGGTCACCTTCAACACTCCCACACATCTCACTCAAAACACACACAGGTAGAAACACTCGAGGAACACTTTCAACACACATCTGACTTAACACACACACAGACACGAAGCTGTGAAAACATCTGCCTGTGGTGAATGAGCAGCGATAACTCATCAAACAGTTGCCTTGATCACGCACGCTGGGGTCAGTGACCTAGCTGCGCTACATTGGATGGTCCCACAAGGTGACAAGTACCACATGGATGGTACCCCAAGGTGACAAATACCACATGGATGGTACCACAGGTGACAAGTACCACGTGGATGGTCCCGCAAGGTGACAAGTACCACGTGGATGGTCCCACAAGGTGACAAGTACCACGTGGATGGTCCCACAAGGTGACAAGTACCACATGGATGGTACCACAAGGAGACAAGTACCACATGGATGGTACCACAAGGTGACAAGTACCACGTGGATGGTCCCACAAGGTGACAAGGACCACATGGATGGACCCACAAGGTGACAAGTACCACGTGGATGGTACCACATGGTGACAAGGACCACATGGATGGTCCCACAAGGTGACAAGTACCACGTGGATGGTCCTACAAGGTGACAAGTACCACATGGATGGTCCCACAAGGTGACAAGTACCACGTGGATGGTCCCACAAGGTGACAAGTACCACGTGGATGGTCCCACAAGGTGACAAGTACCACATGGATGGTACCACAAGGTGACAAGGACCACATGAATGGTCCCACAAGGTGACAAGTACCACATAGATGGTCCCACAAGGTGACAAGTACCACGTGGATGGTCCTACAAGGTGACAAGTACCACATGGATGGTCCCACAAGGTGACAAGTACCACGTGGATGGTCCCACAAGGTGACAAGTACCACGTGGATGGTCCCACAAGGTGACAAGTACCACATGGATGGTACCACAAGGTGACAAGTACCACGTGGATGGTCCCACAAGGTGACAAGTACCACGTGGATGGTCCCACAAGGTGACAAGTACCACATGGATGGTACCACAAGGTGACAAGTACCACATGGATGGTCCCACAAGGTGACAAGTACCACGTGGATGGTCCTACAAGGTGACAAGTACCACATGGATGGTCCCACAAGGTGACAAGTACCACGTGGATGGTCCCACAAGGTGACAAGTACCACATGGATGGTACCACAAGGTGACAAGGACCACATGGATGGTCCCACAAGGTGACAAGTACCACGTGGATGGTCCCACAAGGTGACAAGGACCACATGGATGGTCCTACAAGGTGACAAGTACCACGTGGTTGGGACCACAAGGTGACAAGAACCACATGGATAGTCCCACAAGGTGACATCCTCCTTGTGGGACCATCCACAAGTACCATCCTCCATCTTATAAATGGTTCCATAAGATGACAAGTACACCTTTATCCACCCATGGAGCTTGCCTCTCACTGTTGACTGTTTCTCCATAAAGTATCCTCTGAGGTTGTGTTGAAGGCTTTCTGACAACTTACAATAATTAACCTATCCCTTTTATGGTATTTTCCATTACCATGCATGGCAGTCATGGCGCCATATGTATATCGTCATTACAATGGTTGGCTTCTAACTTTCTGGCAGTTCTCCTGACTCCAAAGACTTGTTACACAACACTGAAAGTAGCGACGACACATACAAAGTTGTGTGAGATGAGAATGTACAAAATATCTGGAGATGATCAGATAGATATTAGTTGAAGAACAGAGCGACGCATTTGTGAATTGTGTACTGTGTCCTATCGGGAGGTAATCTCGCATACACACATACAAGTTAACATTTACCCACATACACACACACACACGCCGGCCGGCCGAGAGATCCTGCAGGCACAAATAGTAAATGCACACGCGTGCGCACCCGCGAGAACACCAAAGTGCTAGAAGTCGCTAAATAATTTTGACAAGAAAACCTTGGGGGAAATAAATCATTAAATAATAATGTTCGGGGCCGGGAGCTGAAGCTCGACACTGTCAGAATATGTAGTTGAGTACAAAGGACAGACGCGCTTAATGTTCCGCAATTCCTGTGTGAACCGTCATGAACACGTGAAGAGGTCACTCAATGGTGTAAGGTCAGTGGCACCATTGTCCTCAGGCAGGTGTTTAGAGGTCACTCACCGTAGGGTCAGTGGCACCATTGTCCTCAGGCAGGTGTGTAGAGGTCACTCACCGTGGGGTCAGTGGCAATATTGTCCTCAGGCAGGTATGTAGAGGTCACTCACCGTGGGGTCAGTGGCACCATTGTCCTCATGCAGGTGTGTAGAGGTCACTCACCGTAGGGTCAGTGGCACCATTGTCCTCAGGCAGGTGTGTAGAGGTCACTCACCGTAGGGTCAGTGGCACCATTGTCCTCAGGCAGGTGTGTAGAAGTCACTCACCGTAGGGTCAGTGGCACCATTGTCCTCAGGCAGGTGTGTAGAGGTCACTCACCGTGGGGTCAGTGGCACCATTGTCCTCAGGCAGGTATGTAGAGGTCACTCACCGTGGGGTCAGTGGCACCATTGTCCTCATGCAGGTGTGTAGAGGTCACTCACCGTAGGGTCAGTGGCACCATTGTCCTCAGGCAGGTGTGTAGAGGTCACTCACCGTAGGGTCAGTGGCACCATTGTCCTCAGGCAGGTGTGTAGAGGTCACTCACCGTGGGGTCAGTGGCACCATTGTCCTCAGGCAGGTGTGTAGAGGTCACTCACCGTGTGGTCAGTTGCACCATTGTCCTCAGGCAGGTGTGTAGAGGTCACTCACCGTGGAGTCAGTGGCACCTTTGTCCTCAGGCAGGTGTGTAGAGGTCACTCAATGTGGGGTTAGTGGCACCATTGTCCTCAGGCAGGTGTGTAGAGGTCACTCACCGTAGGGTCAGTGGCACCATTGTCCTCAGGCAGGTGTGTAGAGGTCACTCAATGGTGTAAGGTCAGTGGCACCATTGTCCTCAGGCAGGTGTGTAGAGGTCACTCAATGGTGTAAGGTCAGTGGCACCATTGTCCTCAGGCAGGTGTGTAGAGGTCACTCACCGTGGGGTCAGTGGCACCATTGTCCTCAGGCAGGTGTGTAGAGGTCACTCACCGTGGGGTCAGTTGCACCATTGTCCTCAGGCAGGTGTGTAGAGGTCACTCACCGTGGGGTCAGTGGCACCTTTGTCCTCAGGCAGGAGTGTAGAGGTCACTCAATGTGGGGTCAGTGGCACCATTGTCCTCAGGCAGGTGTGTAGAGGTCACTCACCGTGGGGTCAGTGGCACCATTGTCCTCAGGCAGGTGTGTAGAGGTCACTCACCGTGGGGTCAGTGGCACCTTTGTCCTCAGGCAGGTGTGTAAAGGTCACTCAATGTGGGGTCAGTGGCACCATTGTCCTCAGGCAGGTGTGTAGAGGTCACTCACCGTGGGGTCAGTGGCACCATTGTCCTCAGGCAGGTGTGTAGAGGTAACTCACCATGGGGTCAGTGGCACCATTGTCCACAGGCAGGTGTGTAGAGGTCACTCACCTTGGGGTCAGTGGCACCATTGTCCTCAGGCAAGTGTGTAGAGGTCACTCACTGTGGGGTCTCTGTGCTCAAGTGGCACCATTGTCCTCAGGCAAGTGTGTAGTGGTCACTCACCGCGAGGTCAGTGTGCTCAAGTGCCACCAGTGTTCTCAGCGGGTATGTAGAATTTTGTAAGTAGTGATCATGTCTCCCCTTACGCTTGTCTTCCAGTGTCGTGAGGTGCATTTCCCGCAGCCTTTCCTCGTAACTCATAGTTGTGGGACTAGCCTAGTGGCATACCTTTTAACTTTTTCCAGCTTCGTCTTGGGCTTGACAAGGTACAGGCTCCATGCTGGGGCCGCATACTCCAGGATTGGTCTTACATATGTGTTATACAAGATTCTGAATGATTCCTTACACAGGTTCCTGAAGGCTGTTCTGATGTTAGCCAGCCTCGCATACGTCGCAGATGTAATTCTTTTTATGTGGGCTTCAGCAGACAGGTTTGGTGTGATATTAACTCCTAGATCTTTCTCTCTGTCCGTTTCACGAAGTAATTCATCTCCCATTCTTTATCCTGTATCTGGCCTCCGGATTCCACAGCCTATTTTCATTACCTAACATTTTCTCGGGTTGAAATTTAGTAGCCATTTGTTGGGTCATTCATTCAGTCTGTCTAGGTCATCTTGTAGCCTCATACTATATTCCTCGGTTTTAATCCTCCTCATAATTTTTGCATCATCAGCAAACAATGAGAGGAACAATTCTCTACCCTCTGGGAGATCATTTACATATATCAGAAACAGTATAGGTCCAAGGACTGAATCCTGCGGGACGCTACTGGTGACGTCTCATCAATCTGAGACCTCACCCCTTAGAATGACTCGCTGTCTTCTGTTGCTTAGGTACTCCCTTATCCAATGGAGTACCTTCCCTTTCACTCCTGCCTGCATCTCCAGCTTTTTCACTATCCTCTTATGTGGTACTGTGTCAAATCTTTCTGACAATTCAAAAAATGCAGTCTGCCCACCCCTCTTTTTCCTGCCTGATTTTTGTTGCCTGGTCGTAGAATTCAGTTAATCCTGTGGGGCAGGACTTGCCATCCCTGAACGCATGTTAATGCAGTGTTACAAAGTTCCTTCTCTCCAGATTATCCACTAGCTTTTCCCGCACAATCTTCTCCTTCAGCTTGCATGGTATGCAGGTTAGAGACACTGGCCTGTAGTTTAGTGCCACCTGTCTATCCCCCTTCTTGTATATCGGGACTACATTGGCCATCTTCCAAGTTTTGGCAGTTCCCCTGTTACCAGTGATTTGCTATACACTATGGAGAGTGGCAGGCACCCTACTTCTTTTCCTTCGTTTAGTATCGAAGGGGAGATTCCACCTGGGCCTATAGCCTTTATCAAATCCAACTCTAGCAAGAGCTTCCTTACATCCATACTGTTAATCTTTAACTTTAGTTGTGGTCCCTGGCTATCTATTCTCTCTTTTATCTCTGGAATTTTTCTATGCTCTATTGTGAAGACCTCCTTGTATTTTTTATTCAGCTCCTCGCACACTTCCTTCCTTGTCGTTTGTAGTGAGTCTGTCTGCCCTATGCCTCAATTTCTTTACCTGTTCCTTTACTGTTGTTTTTCTCCTGATGTGTCTGTGCAGCAATTTAGGCTGCGTCTTTGCCTTGCTTGCGATGTCGTTTTTGTGTGTACTTACGTAACTGTGCTTGCGGGGGTTGAGCTTTGTCTCTTTGGTCTCGCCTCTCAATTGCAATCAACTGGTGTACAGATTCCTGAGCCTACTGGACTCTATCATATCTACATTTGAAACTGTGTATGGAGTCAGCCTCCACCACATCACTGCATAGTGCATTCCATTTATTTACTACTCTGACACTGAAAAAATTCTTTCTAACGTCTATGTGGCTCATCTGGGTACTAAGTTTCCTCCTGTGTCCAATTGTTCGTGTCCCACCCGTGCTGAAGAGTTTGTCTTTGACCACCCTCTCAATTCCCCTGAGAATTTTGTAGGTGGTTATCATGTCTCCCCTTACTCTTCTGTTTTCCAGGGACGTGAGGTTCTGCTCCTTTAGAATTTCCTCGTAGCTCATACCTCTCTGTTCCGGGACGAGTCTGGTCGCATACCGCCGAATCTTCTCTAACTTTGTGTGTATGTGCGTGCGTGTGCGCGTCCATGTGCGTGTTTACTATCAGAAGGAGTACAAGTAAAATATCACTAAGGTTCGTTGAACCACAAGATTTTCATCAGCTTAACTTAATGTTCAAATTAGTATACATGTGAGTGACACATGTTAGTATACATGTGAGTGACTAATGTTAGTATACATGTGAGTGACACATGTTAGTATACATGTGAGTGACTAATGTTAGTATACATGTGAGTGACACATGTTAGTATACATGTGAGTGCCACATGTTTGTATACATGTGAGTGCCACATATTTGTATACATGTGAGTATACCTGTGTGTGGGTGCCACATGTGAGTATACCTGTATGAGGGTGCTACATGTGAGTATACCTGTATGAGGGTGCCACATGTGAGTATACCTGTATGAGGGTGCCACATGTTAGTATACTTCTATGAGGGTGCTACATGTGAGTATACCTGTATGTGGGTGCCACATGTGAGTATACTTGTATGAGGGTGCCACATGTGAGTATACCTGTAAGAGAGTGCCACATGTGAGTATACCTGTATGTGGGTGCCACATGTGAGTATACTTGTATGAGGGTGCCACGTGTGAGTATAATTGTATGAGGGTGCCACATGTGAGTATACCTGTAAGAGGGTGCCACATGTGAGTATACCTGTGTGTGAGTGCCACATGTGAGTATACTTGTATGAGGGTGCCACACGTTAGTATACCTGTGTGTGAGTGCCACATGTGAGTATACTTGTATGAGGGTGCCACATGTGAGAATACCTGTGTGTGAGTGCCACATGTGAGTATACTTGTATGAGGGTGCCACATGTGAGTATACCTGTATGAGGGTGCCACATGTGAGTATACCTGTGTGTGAGTGCCACATGTGAGTATACCTGTATGAGGGTGCCATGTGAGTATACCTCACGAGAGAGAGGGGATAGCTAGCCAGGAACCACTGGAAGAGTTTGAGATTACAAGCGGGGAAGTAAGAAAGTGTTTACTAGAGTTGGATGTGACAAAGGCTATAGGCCCAGATGGAATCTCTCCTTGGATACTTAAGGAAGGAGCAGAAGAACTGTGCCTACCACTTTCCATAGTGTATAACAAATCTCTGGCAACAGGGGAACTGCCAGAAATTTGGAAAGCAGCTAATGTAGTCCCGATATACAAGAAAGGGGATAGACAGGAGGCACTGAATTACAGGCCAGTGTCCCTAACCTGCATACCATGCAAGCTGATGGAGAAGATTGTGCGAAGAAAGCTAGTGGAGCACCTGGAGCGAAAGAACTTTGTAACACAGCACCAACATGGATTCAGGGATGGCAGGTCCTGCCTCACAGGGTTACTTGAATTCTACGACCAGGCAACAAAAATAAGGCAAGAAAGAGAAGGGTGGGCAGACTGCATATTTTTGGATTGTCAGAAAGCCTTTGATACAGTGCCACACAAGAGGCTAGTGAAAAAGCTCGAGATGCAGGCTGGAGTGAAAGGGAAGGTACTCCGTTGGATACAGGAGTACCTAAGCAACAGGAGACAAAGAGTCAGTGTGAGGGGTGAGGTCTCAGATTGGCGAGACGTTACAAGTGGAGTCCCGCAGGGGTCAGTCCTTGGACCTATACTGTTTCTGATATATGTAAATGATCTCCCAGAGGGTATAGAATCGTTTCTCTCAATGTTTGCCGATGATGCAAAAATTATGAGGAGGATTGAAACTGAGGACGATAGTAGGAGGCTACAAGACGACCTAGACAGACTGAGTGAATGGTCCAACAAATGGCTGTTGAAGTTCAACCCGAGTAAATGCAAAGTAATGAAACTAGGCAGTGGAAACAGGAGGCCAGACACAGGATACAGAATAGGAGATGAAGTACTTAATGAAACGGACAGAGAGAAAGATCTAGGAGTTGATATCACACCAAACCTGTCTCCTGAAGCCCACATAAAAAGGATAACATCTGCGGCATATGCGAGGCTGGCTAACATCAGAACAGCGTTCAGGAACCTGTGTAAGGAATCATTCAGAATCTTGTACACCACATATGTAAGACCAATCCTGGAGTATGCAGCCCCAGCATGGAGCCCGTACCTTGTCAAGCACAAGACGAAGCTGGAAAAAGTCCAAAGGTATGCCACTAGACTAGTCCCAGAACTAAGAGGCATGAGTTACGAGGAAAGGCTGCGGGAAATGCACCTTACGACACTGGAAGACAGAAGAGTAAGGGGAGATATGATCACAACCTACAAAATCCTCAGAGGAATCGACCGGGTAGACAAGGACAAACTATTCAACACTGGGGGGACGCGAACAAGGGGACACAGGTGGAAACTGAGTACCCACATGAGCCACAGAGACGTTAGAAGGAACTTTTTCAGTGTCAGAGTAGTTAACGGATGGAATGCATTAGGCAGTGATGTGGTGGAGGCTGACTCCATACACAGTTTCAAGGGTAGATATGATAGAGCCCAGTAGGCTCGGGAATCTGTACACCGGTTGATTGACAGTTGAGAGGCGGGACCAAAGAGCCAAAGCTCAACCCCCGCAAGCACAAATAGGTGAGTACAAATAGGTGAGTACCTGTATGAGGGTGCCACATGTGAGTATACCTGTATGATGGTGCCACATGTGAGTATACCTCTATGAGGGTGCCACATGTGAGTATACCTGTATGTGGGTGCCACATGTGAGTATACTTGTACGAGGGTGCCACATGTGAGTATACCTGTAAGAGGGTGCCACATGGAGTATACCTGTATTGGGGTGCCACATGTGAGTATACTTGTAACAGGTACCACGTGTGAGTCCTGTATGAGAGTGCCACACGTGAGTATCCTGTGAGAGGGTGCCACATGGTGAGTATACCTGTGTGTGAGTGGCCACATGTGAGTATACTTGTATGAGGGTGCCACACGTGAGTATACCTGTATGTGGGTGCCACATGTGAGTATACTTGTACGAGGGTGCCACATGTGAGTATACCTTTAAGAGGGTTGCCACATGTGAGTATACCTGTGTGTGAGTGCCACAGTGAGTATACTTGTATGAGGGTGCCACACGTGGGTATACCTGTGTGTGAGTGCCACATTTGAGTATACTTGTATGAGGGTGCCACATGTGAGAATACCTGCGTGTGAGTACCCACATGTGAGTATACTTGTATGAGGGTGCCACGTTGAGTATCCTTGTATGAGGGTGCCACATGAGAGTATACCTGTAAGAGGGTGCCACATGTGAGTATACCTGTGTGTGAGTGCCACATGTGAGTATACTTGTAGGGTGGCCACCGTGAGTATACTTGCAACAGGGTCCACTGTGAGTATACTTGTATGGGGTGCCACATGTGAGTATACCTGTAAGAGGGTTGCCACATGTGAGTATACCTGTGTGTGAGTGCCACATGTGAGTATACTTGTATGAGGGTGCCACACGTGTGATACCTGTGTGTGAGTGCCACATGTGAGTATACTTGTATGATGGTGCCACATGTGAGTATACTTGTATGAGGGTGCCACATGTGAGTATACCTGTATGAGGGTGNCCTTCCTCCTCGCCCTTTTCCTTCTTCCTCCTTGCCCTCCTTCCTCCACATCCTTCTTCCTCGCCCTCCTCCTTCCCCCCCTCCTTCCTCCTCGACCTCCTATTCCTTCTCGCCCTCCTCCTTCCTCCTCGCCCTCATCCTTCCTCTTCGCCCTCCTTCCTCCTCGGCCTCCTCCTCCTCGCCCTCCTCCTTTCTCCTCCCTTCTCCTCCTTCTCCTTACTCCTCACACGCCTCCTCCTCCCTCTCCATCCTCTCCCTACTACTCCTCCTTCCTCCTTGCCCTCCTCATCCTTCCTCCTCGCCTCCTCCTTCCTGCTCCTTCCTCCTCGCCCTCCTCCTCCCTCCTCCTCCTCGCCCTCCTCGCCCTACTCCTTCCTCCTCGCTCTTTTCCTCCTTCCTCCTCGCCCTACTCCTCCTTCCTTCTCACTCTTTCCTCCTTCCTCCTCACCCTCCTCCCTCCTCCTTGCCCTCCTCCCTCCTCCTTCCTCCTCGCCCTACTCCTCCTTCCTCCTCCTCGTTCCTGCACCCTCTTCGCCCTCCTCCTTAATCCTCGCCCTCTTTCCTTCTCCCCCTCCTCCCTCCTTCTCGCTCTCCTCCTCCTTCCTCCTCGCTCTCCTCCTTCCTCCTCGCCCTCCTCATCCTTCCTTCTCGCCCTCCTCCTTGCTCCTCGCTCTCCTCCTCCTTCCTCGCTTTCCCCCTCCTTCCTCCTCGACCTCCTATATTCCTTCCTTCTCGTCCTCCTCACCCTCCTTCTTCCTAGCCCTCTTCCTCCTTCCTCCTCTTTCCTCCTTCCTCTTTGCTCGCCTCCTCCTCTTTCCTCCTTCCTCCTCGCTCGCCTCTTCCTCCTTCCTCCTCGCTAGCCTCCTCCTCCTTCCTCCTCGCTCTCCTTCTCCTCCTTCTTCCTCTTCGCCCTCCTCCTTTCTCCTCGTCCTCCGATTCCTTCCTTCTCGCCCTCCTCGCTCTCCTCCTTCCACGCCTTTTACTCCTTCCTCCTTGCCCTCCTCCACCTCCTTCTTCCTCGCCCTCCTCCTCGCTCTCCTCCTTCCTCTTCGCCCTCCTTTTCCTCCTTCCTCCTCGCTCTCCTCTTCGTCTTTCTCCTCGACCTCCTCCTTCCTCCTCGTCCTCCTCCTCCTTCCTCGGCCTCCTCCTTCCTACTCGCCCTCCTCCTTCCTACTCGCCCTCCTCCTCCTCTCTCTTCGCCCTTTTCCTTCCTCCTCCTCCTCCCTCTTCGCCCTTTTCCTTCCTCCTCGCCCTCCTCCTTCCTCCTGGCCCTCCTCCTCCTTCCTTTTCGTTCTCCTCCTCCTTCCTCCTCGCCCTCATTCTTCCTCGCCCTACTCCTCCACCTCCTCCTCCACCTCCTCGCCCTCCTCCTCCTCCACCTCCTCGCCCTCCTCCTCAACGTCCTCTTTAACTTCCTCCTCTACCTCATCCTCCTTCCTCCTCTGCCTCGCCCTCCTCCTCCTCACCCTCCTCCTCAACATCCTCTTTAACTTCCTCCTCTATCTCATCCTCCTTTCTTCTCTGCCTTCCTCCTCTGCCTCGCCCTCCTCCTCCTCCTCCTCCTCCTCCTCCTTCCTCCTCGACATGATCCTCTTACCTGTAATTCTTCCTCCTCGACCTCCTCCTAAGAATATGAGTAAAAATGATGAATTAACCTTTATTATGACCCTGTTTCATTTTGCTAAATGTAGAAATATACTTTTATATTTCTACATTTATATAAATAACAGCAATAAAAACTACGATTATGAAACATTTAAGGTTGCCACAAGGTTTCAATTTTTTTTAGCAAACGTTTCGTGCAATACGTTTCAGAAACTTATTTACATCCACACAAATTACGCATCTAATGCGTGCAAACAAACGTTGCCAATACTTTCCAACACTTTCCAGATACGTTGTGGCAACCTAAAATTGTTTGCTGGGTACTGGCCAGGTATGGTTAAAGAGGTCAAACAGTACGTACAACAGTGTCATACATGTCAGTTGGCAGGTAAACTAACATCTCTATCCCCAGAGCTCCATTGACTCCTATCCAGGTGCCTGCGGAACCCTTCCATAGACTCATCATAGACAGTGTTGGTCCTTTACCCCGGACCAGTTCTGGCAACGCCTATATACTAACCATCCTGTGTCCTGCCACCAGATTCCCCATAGCAGTTCCTGTAAAGAACATTACAGCTGCTACTGTGGTGAAACACCTATTGAAGATCTTCACCCAGTATGGATTTCCAAGAGAGGTTCAAAGTGACTGTGGCACCAACTTCACCAGTGATCTCTTCAAGAAGACACTGGAAGAGTTCAACATCACACAGGTATTGGCCAGCCCCTATCATCCTGCTTCACAGGGTTCTCTTGAACGTAGTCATCAGACTATTAAAGCACTCCTAAAGAAATTTTGCAATGAGACCTTGAAGGATTGGGATAAACAACTTGACCTCATTATATGCATTTTCAGAAGTCTCCCCAATGAGTCTCTAAGAGTATCTCCTTATGAGATGCTCTACGGACGTAAGTGCCGTACTCCTCTCAAAGCTTTTAAAGACTCTCTACGTAATTCCACCTTCAGTGACCATCAGAATGTGCCCCAGTTTATTCAAAACTTACAACACATTCCAGAGAGAGTACGTAAATTTGCTAATGATAATCTATTGAAAGCTCAGGAGAGGATGAAGACTCATTATGATCAAAGCAGTAAAATAAGGAAATTTAAACCAGGAGACTTCGTGTTGGCATATTTTCCTATCCCAAGTTCTCCATTGCAAAACAAGTTTTCAGAACCCTACCACATCAAGGAGTGCAGAAACAACCACAACTACGTTATTGAGACTCCAGATAGTCGGCGGAAGACCCAGTTGTGCCACGTCAACCTCCTGTAGCAGTATCAAGGACAATAATAGTGCACCTCTCATCAAAATCTTCAAGGAACATCAGAAGTTGTTCACACCAGCAAAGAAGTTGTTTACACCAGCAAACAACCCTTCCCAGCCTGCCTGCTTCTGATTGGTGACCCGCCGACTGCACACTCGCACCTCTGCACCTCAGCGCCATCTACCTGAGTCGATGTCTGGGCCTGATCCAGCCATCATAGTCAGAATATCCTTGTGCTCTCAGCTGTGAACAACTAACTGATACACGTCCTGTTTATCGGTGGAGGTTCTAAGCTAGCGCTCGTATTCTCAGCACCTGTTTTTGTCATTTTTGTCTTTATATTATTCTTGGAGTAACGTCATTCCTGATCTTAGATTTGATGTTATATTTTTTTACTTGTTTGTTTGCACTGTACATAAGCCAAGGGATTCCTTTGTTCTTACTTTGTTTTCAGTATTAATTGAAGTTTCATTGGTTAGTTAGTGTGTGTGTAAACTAAAGTCTTTGAAAATGTAATAAGAAAATAGTATAAGAATAATGTAAAAAGAAAAACCATCACGACCGGACATAAGGAAGTGATAGCCGAAGCTATTTGAACCACTTCCCCGCCAGCACTCGGATGGTAATCTTGGGCATAGCATTTTATCCTTATGTCAGGTCGTGATGGACAAGCGGATTAAGGCGTCCCTGTACATACCAGTTGCGTTGCTTCTGGCAGTATGGGTTCGAGTCACTTCTGGGCTGTGAGTTTTCAGTTGCATATAGTCCTGGGAACCATTCAGACTTGTTCGCATATATATATATATATATATATATATATATATATATATTTATATATATATATATATATATATATATATATATATATATATATATATATATATATATATATATATTATTTATATATTGTGACGGTAAAGTAGTGGAGTATGGTGTTCGGCAGTCCTACAATGGCAGGTGTCAAAGCCAGGTCACATATATCGTAAAAAAAAGAATGACTGCTTACCTGATAGTCTGTGGTAAGGTAGGGGAAGACACACAAAACACAAAGAATGAACAATGAAATTTAATTACTCTAGAAAACAAATTAAAATAAAGACAATTCCTTTGCATTGAAATAGTGCAAAAAATAACAAGTGAAATTAACATATAACAAAAATTATTAAGTGACTGGTTACGTTAACAGAAAGGCAAAGATAATAAATGGTGCTGGGAATATTAGCGCAAGCTAAGAACCGTTACTTGATACACGAGGTATATCAGTTAGATGTTCACAGCTTAGAGCACAAGAATATTCTGAGGAAAGTCTCTTGGTATGACCTAGACGTTGACTTGGGTAGATGGCGTGCGTGGTGAGAAGCAGAAGTGGTGTGATCTTGACCAACCAATCAGAATGCAGGCAGGCCGACACTGGTCGTTAGCTCGCTGAAGTGTCGCGCTGAGCCAGTGAGGAGAAGTGTGGGGGGTGCAGGAGTGAGGGGGGGTGTATGCAGATGCGTGGCTGCCTTGACAAACGTTTT
>WNGS01108017.1:71847-90502 GCA_020271785.1 Procambarus virginalis | reverse complement strand
ATTCTCAGCTCCTGTTATTGTCATTTTGCCTTTATATATTCTAGAGTAAATTATCCACTTAGTTATTTTTATGTTATACTTTTGACTTGTTTGTTTGCACTGTACATAGCCAAGGGATTGTCTTGTTAAATGTTAATTAAAGTTTCATTGTTCATACTATGTGTTTTGCGTGTCTTCCCTTACTTTTACCACAGACAACAGCCAAGCAGCCCCTTTTTTTTTTTTTGTAAATATGACAGGCATTGACACCAGCCATTAGGAAGACTGTCGAACATCTACACTCCTACATTTTCCCGTCACAAGATATATATATATATATATATATATATTATATATATATAATATTTTATATATATATATAATATATATATATATATATATGGGTTCTGGGCGCCCTCCCAGGGAGAACACCAATCAACAGCCCACACCGCCCGTAAGGCAAAACACCTCCAGACCTTCATTCCCACAGAAAATTTATTAGAAGCTATCAAAGCAACATCAGCCAGAACCTTGCAACACATCCCTAAAGCAGCCCGCCCCCATGCAGCAGCCAAATTATCTGCCCTCCTGAGAAAGGTCAACGACTCTCCTGGAACGACCCAAGCATGGCACAACCTCCTAATGTTTGGCAACATATGTCTAGCCACCCCTGCAAGGAGAGACAAAACCTTAGCTGCCTCAGTCATCAAAGCTATAAATGATTTCCCAGGGAGGACAACCAGGTGCGCCTTCCCACTCGCGCGAGAAACACCCACGGCAGGAAGAGCAACAGTGCCATATCCGAAACATCAAAAATCAGAACATCAGTCACCAAGAAAATAGAAGAAGGAAACACTATTGGCGCAATAAGAGTCATCACTAGTGAGGACTCAATTGCCGACAGAGATGCCGCAACAGCTCAAGCCCTATAGGAGAAACACCCACCCAGGGCTCCGCGTGAGGACGACATTGTACAAGTGGGGGCTACCGGAGCAGAACCTCTCTGGGTGGCTGAATCTGTGGTCCATAAAGCAGCCTTGTCCTTCCCAACAGGATCAGCAGGTGGGTTCACAGGACTAAAACCCAACCACCTCAAGCAAATTCTCAACACTGCACTGGGTGACATTGCAAAGAACCTCTTGGTGGAACTAACCAGATTCACCAACACATGTCTAGCTGGCAACATACCAGCGTCCATAAGACCTATTTTTTTTGGAGCATCTCTCTGTGATCTAAAGAAAAAGGATGGAGGGATCAGGCCAATAGCTGTGGGCAATTCTCTCCGGCTTCTCGTCGCAAAGGCAGCTGCAAGAACAGTTAGTGATGCAGCGGCCAACATGCTGAAGCCAAAACAGCTCGGGTTTGGCATTCCACAAGGGTGTGAGGCGGCAGCCCATGCAGCTCGAGCCATCATCGCCAACATCACAGACGAAAAGGCCCTTATCAAGCTAGATTTCAAAAATGCCTTCAACTTGGTGCGGAGGGATGCTGTACTCCGTGTGGTTCATTGTCATTTCTCTTCCCTCTACCCTTTTGTACATTCATGCTACAGTATGGATCTTAAGCTACTCTTTGGCGAACATGAAATTGACTCGCGGGAAGGCGTTCAACAGGGTGACCCCCTTGCTCCTCTCCTTTTCTGCTTAGTCATCAAACAAGTCACAGAGGTCCTGTCCAGCGAGCTTAACATCTAGTTCTTAGCTGATGGTACCCTAGCTGGTTCCCAAGACTCCCTCCTGGAGGACATCAGAAAAATCCAGGAGCAAGGTGCAGTTTTAGGCCTCACCCTGAACCCTTCTAAATGTGAAATAATATGTTCCAAACAGGGCATCGTAGAGAGAATAGAGGGTCTTCTGTCAAATATCCATAAAACTAAACCTGAAGACAGCACACTCCTAGGAGCTCCCCTGGGGTTGAAAGCCATCGATGAGGTCCTTGATAAGAAAATCGCCGACCTTAAGAGGATGGATGGGAGGATTGAGGATATTGATGCTCATGATGCACTCTACCTCATCACCAGATGTCTGTCCTTCCCCAGGTTAACCTACTTTCTGAGGTGTTCACCATCTTACAGTAGCCAAAAGCTAAGTGAGTATGACCGGTTACTGAAATCAATGCTAGAAAAACCCCTTAACCTCTCTCTTGATGACCTACAGTGGAAACAAGCCTCTCTTTCCGTAAGACTTGGGGGCCTCGGAGTTCGAACAGCAACGCAAATCGCTGTTCCAGCCTTCCTGTCCTCCTTGTCAGCATCCGACGACCTTGTGAAGGAAATTCTACCTACCCACTTACATCAGCTGGCAGGTGTACATGATCCCAATTTTACACGCTGTGCCACAGAGTGGGCCTCTCGTGCAGGCCCATCACCTCAACCACCATCCCCAAAAGCCCACAAGCAAGAAGAAGCTCAAGAAGGGTGCCTCTTTAGTACAAGCTTAGAGTAGTTTCCTTAGAATGTTTTCTGGTATGTAAAGAGGAGTACAGGCCGGATCACGATACACTCTGTCTGCTATCATCCCGATTGTTTCATCCACAGGTACGTTGGTAAACAGTGATTCTACGTCCAACGAGGCTCTTATCCCTCTGGCCCGTGTTCCCCGCAGTAAGTCAACAAATTCCTTTGGAGACTTCAGGCTGAAGGCGCAAGGGACATAAGGAGTCAGCAAGCCGTTGAGTCACTTCGCCAGTCTGTACATGGGTGTGGGTATCTGGCTGATAATTGGCCGAAGTGGGTTTCCAGGCTTGTGTGTCTTGACATTTCTATACGCGTATCCAGGTTTCTATTCCCCAATAATCTTTGGCAGGTGGAGTCTGGATTTCTTGGTGTTCACAGTTTCGATAAATTTGTTGACCTTTGCTTTCAATTCTGCTGTGGTGTCCTTCGTTACACTTTGGAATTTAGTTTGGTCATAGAGTATGAGGTTCATTTTCGCCAGATATTCGTCTTTTTTAAGAATGACGTATATTGGCGACTTGTCACCTCTCCTGACGACTATCTCCTTGTTCTCGCGAAGGTTCTTAGCTGCCGCTTTGAGCTCGGGGGACAGTATGGTGCTTCTCTAGTTGCCTCGACTCTTTCCTCCTTCTGCAATAATTTCTGCTTGCAAGGTGTCTTTCGTGGCAACCTTCTTTTGCGTCTCGAGGTCGAGTATGTCATCAAATGTGACCGAGGAGTATATGTCGACAAGAATAGGTCGACAAACATGACCAAGGAGTGTTAGCACACTAAATGAAATAAATGGAAATAACTGGTGAAGTTGGACGCTGGATACTCAATTTCCTGTCGAACAGAACACAAAGAGTAACAGTCAATCAAATAAAATCGAGTCCAAGCGCAATTAAAAGCTCTGTACCTCAAAGTACAGTCCTTGCATCACTGCTGTACCTTATTCTCATATCAGATATAGACAAAAATACAAGTCACAGCTTCGTGTCATCTTTTGCAGATGACTCAAAAATCAGCATGAAAATTACCTCTGCTGAAGACATTGAAAAACTACAAGCAGATATTAATAAAGTTTTCGATTGGGCAGCAGAAAACATGATGTTTAACAGTGATAAATTCCAGGTGCTCAGGTACGGCAAAAAAGAGGATCTGAAACATAATACTGAGTACAAAACACAATCGAATCTGCCCATAATAGGAAAACAGCATGTCAAGGATTTGGGAATAATGATGTCCGACGACCTAACGTTTAGGGAGCATAACCAAGCAAATATTGCATCAGCCAGAAAAATGAAAGGATGGATTACGAAAACCTTCAAATCCAGAGATCCCATCACAATGGTTGTACTCTTCAAGTCACTTGTGTTGTCCCGTCATGAGTACTGTTCAGCACTCACTTCCCCCTTCAGGGCATTAGAGATCGCTTAAATAGAGGGAATACAGAGAACATATACGGCACGCATAGACGAGATAAAGCACCTAAATTATTAGGATCGTCTCAAAGCACTCCAAATGTACTCACTAGAAAGGAGACGAGAGCGATACCAAATAATATACACATGGAAAATACTGGAGGGCCAGGTCCCAAATCTACACAGTAAAATAACAACGTACTGGAGTGAATGATATGGAAGAAAATGCAGAATAGGACCAGTGAAGAGCAAGGGTGCCATAGGCACAATCAGAGAATACTATATAATCATCAGAGGTCCACGGTTATTCAACGTCCTACCAGCGAGCATAAGAAATATTGCCAGAACAACCGTGGACATTTTCAAGAGAAAACTAAATAGTTTTCTAAAAAAAGTGCTGGACCAACCTGGCTGTGGTAGGTATGTGTTCCTGTGGGCCGATCCAAGCAACAGCCTGGTGGACCAAACTCTCACAAGTCAAGCCTGGCCTCGGGCCGGGCTTGGGCAGTAGAAGAACTCCCATAACCCCATCAAGCAGGAGGGTCACTTTCAACACTCCACACACCTCAACACTCACAGGTCGAGACACTTGAGGGTCACCTTCAACACTCCACACACCTCACTCACCACTCACAGGTCGAGACACTTGAGGGTCACCTTCAACACTCCACACACCTCACTCAACACTCACAGGTCGAGACACTTGTGGGTCACCTTCAACACTCCACACACCTCACTCAAAACACACACAGGTAGACACACTCGAGGGTCACCTTCAACACTCCACACACCTCACTCAAAACACAAACAGGTAGACACACTCGAGGAACACTTTCAACACACATCTGACTTAACACACACACAGACACGAAGCTGTGAAATCATCTGCCTGTGGTGAATGAGCAGCGATAACCCATCAAACAGTTGCCTTGATCACGCACGCTGGAGTCAGTGACCTAGCTGCGCTACATTGGATGGTCCCACAAGGTGACAAGTACCACATGGATGGTACCACAAGGTGACAAGTACCACATGGATGGTCCCACAAGGTGACAAGTACCACGTGGATGGTCCCACAAGGTGACAAGTACCACGTGGATGGTCCCACAAGGTGACAAGTACCACGTGGATGGTCCCACAAGGTGACAAGTACCACATGTTGTACTTGTGGGACCATCCACAAGTACAACATGGATAGTCCCACAAGGTGACATCCTCCTTGTGGGACCATCCACAAGTACCATCCTCCATCTTATGGATGGTTCCATAAGATGACAAGTACACCTTTATCCACCCATGGAGCTTGCCTCTCACTGTTGACTGTTTCTCCATAAAGTATCCTCTGAGGTTGTGTTGAAGGCTTTCTGACAACTTACAATAATTAACCTATCCCTTTTATGGTATTTTCCATTACCATGCATGGCAGTCATGGCGCCATATGTATATCGTCGTTACAATGGTTGGCTTCTAACTTTTTGGCAGTTCTCCTGACTCCAAAGACTTGTTACACAACACTGAAAGTAGCGACGACACATACAAAGTTGTGTGAGATGAGAATGTACAAAATATCTGGAGATGATCAGATAGATATTAGTTGAAGAACAGAGCGACGCATTTGTGAATTGTGTACTGTGTCCTATCGGGCGGTAATCTCGCATACACACATACAAGTTAACATTTACCCACATACACACACACACACACGCCGGCCGGCCGAGAGATCCTGCAGGCACAAATAGTAAATGCACACGCGTGCGCACCCGCGAGAGCACCAAAGTGCTAGAAGTCGCTAAATAATTTTGACAAGAAAACCCCGGGGGAAATAAATCATTAAAATAATAATGTTCGGGGTCGGGAGCTGAAGCTCGACACTGTCAGAATATGTAGTTGAGTACAAAGGACAGACGCGCTTAATGTTCCGCAATTCCTGAGTGAACCGTCATGAACACGTGAAGAGGTCACTCAATGGTGTAAGGTCAGTGGCACCATTGTCCTCAGGCAGGTGTGTAGAGGTCACTCACCGTAGGGTCAGTGGCACCATTGTCCTCAGGCAGGTGTGTAGAGGTCACTCACCGTGGGGTCAGTGGCACCATTGTCCTCAGGCAGGTGTGTAGAGGTCACTCACCGTGGGGTCAGTGGCACCATTGTCCTCAGGCAGGTGTGTAGAGGTAACTCACCGTAGGGTCAGTGGCACCATTGTCCTCAGGCAGGTGTGTAGAGGTCACTCACCGTAGGGTCAGTGGCACCATTGTCCTCAGGCAGGTGTGTAGAGGTCACTCACCGTAGGGTCAGTGGCACCATTGTCCTCAGGCAGGTGTGTAGAGGTCACTCACCGTGGGGTCAGTGGCACCATTGTCCTCAGGCAGGTGTGTAGAGGTCACTCACCGTAGGGTCAGTGGCACCATTGTCCTCAGGCAGGTATGTAGAGGTAACTCACCATGGGGTCAGTGGCACCATTGTCCTCAGGCAGGTGTGTAGAGGTCACTCAATGGTGTAAGGTCAGTGGCACCATTGTCCTCAGGCAGGTGTGTAGAGGTCACTCACCGTCGGGTCAGTGGCACCATTGTCCTCAGGCAGGCGTGTAGAGGTCACTCACCGTGGGGTCAGTGGCACCATTGTCCTCAGACAGGTGTGTAGGGGTCACTCCCCGTGGGGTCAGTGGCACCATTGTCCTCAGGCAGGTGTGTAGAGGTCACTCACCGTGGGTCAGTGTGCTCAAGTGCCACCAGTGTTCTCAGCGGGTATATAGAATTTTGTAGGTAGTGATCATGTCTCCCCTTACGCTTGTCTTCCAGTGTCGTGAGGTGCATTTCCCGCAGCCTTTCCTCGTAACTCATAGTTATGGGACTAGCCTAGTGGCATACCTTTTAACTTTTTCTAGCTTTGTCTTGTGCTTGACAAGGTACGGGCTCCATGCTGGGGCCGCATACTCCAGGATTGGTCTTACATATGTGCTATACAAGATTCTGAATGATTCCTTACACAGGTTCCTGAAGGCTGTTCTGATGTTAGCCAGCCTCGCATACGTCGCAAATGTAATTCTTTTTATGTGGGCTTCAGCAGACAGGTTTGGTGTGATATTAACTCCTAGATCTTTCTCTCTGTCCGTTTCACGAAGTAATTCATCTCCCATTCTTTATCCTGTATCTGGCCTCCTGATTCCACAGCCTATTTTCATTACCTAACATTTTCTCGGGTACAACTTTAGTAGCCATTTGTTGGGTCATTCATTCAGTCTGTCTAGGTCATCTTGTAGCCTCATACTATATTCCTCTGTTTTAACCCTCCTCATAATTTTTGCATCATCAGCAAACAATGAGAGGAACGATTCTCTACCCTCTGGGAGATCATTTACATATATTAGAAACAGTATAGGTCCAAGGACTGAATCCTGCGGGACACTACTGGTGACGTCTCATCAATCTGAGACCTCACCCCTTACAATGACTCGCTGTCTTCTGTTGCTTAGGTACTCCCTTATCCAATGGAGTACCTTCCCTTTCACTCCTGCCTGCATCTCCAGCTTTTTCACTGTCCTCTTATGTGGTACTGTGTCAAAGGCTTCCTGGCAATTCAAAAATTGCAGTCTGCCCACCCCTCTTTTTCCTGCCTGATTTTTGTTGCCTGGTCGTAGAATTCAGTTAATCCTGTGGGGCAGGACTTGCCATCCCTGAACGCATGTTAATGCAGTGTTACAAAGTTCCTTCGCTCCAGATTATCCACTAGCTTTTCCCGCACAATCTTCTCCTTCAGCTTGCATGGTATGCAGGTTAGAGACACTGGCCTGTAGTTTAGTGCCACCTGTCTATCCCCCTTCTTGTATATCGGGACTACATTAGCCATCTTCCAAGTTTTGGCAGTTCCCCTGTTACCAGTGATTTGCTATACACTATGGAGAGTGGCAGGCACCCTACTTCTTTTCCTTCGTTTAGTATCGAAGGGGAGATTCCATCTGGGCCTATAGCCTTTATCAAATCCAACTCTAGCAAGAGCTTCCTTACATCCATACTGTTAATCTTTAACTTTACTTGTGGTCCCTGGCTATCTATTCTCTCTCTTATCTCTGGAATTTTTCTATGCTCTATTGTTATGACCTCCTTGTATTTTTTATTCAGCTCCTCGCACACTTCCTTGTCGTTTGTAGTGAGTCTGTCTGCCCAATGCCTCAATTTCTTTACCTGTTCCTTTACTGTTGTTTTTCTCCTGATGTGTCTGTGCAGCAATTTAGGCTGAGTCTTTGCCTTGCTTGCGATGTCGTTTTTGTGTGTACTCACCTAATTGTGCTTGCAGGGGTTGAGCTTTGTCTCTTTGGTCCCGCCTCTCAATTGCAATCAACTGGTGTACAGATTCCTGAGCCTACTGGACTCTATCATATCTACATTTGAAACTGTGTATGGAGTCAGCCTCCACCACATCACTGCATAGTGCGTTCCATTTATTAACTACTCTGACACTGAAAAAATTCTTTCTAACGTCTCTGTGGCTCATCTGGGTACTAAGTTTCCACCTGTGTCCCCTTGTTTGTGTTCCACCCGTGCTGAAGAGTTTGTCTTTGTCCACCCTGTCAATTCCCCTGAGAATTTTGTAGGTGGTCATCATGTCTCTCCTTACTCTTCTGTTTTCCAGGGACGTGAGGTTCTGCTCCTTTAGCCTTTCCTCGTAGCTCATACCTCTGTTCCGGAACGAGTCTGGTCGCATACCGCTGAATCTTCTCTAACTTTGTGTGTGTATGTGCGTGCGTGTGCGCGTCCATGTGCGTGTTTACTATCAGAAGGAGTAGAAGTAAAATATCACTAAGGTTCGTTCAACCACAAGATTTTCATCAGCTTAACTTAATGTTCACATTAGTATACATGTGAGTGACACATGTTAGTATACATGTGAGTGCCACATGTTTGTATACATGTGAGTGACACATGTTTGTATACATGTGAGTGACACATGTTTGTATACATGTGAGTGCCACATGTTTGTGTACATGTGAGTGCCACATGTTTGTATACATGTGAGTGACACATGTTTGTATACATGTGAGTGACACATGTTAGTATACATGTGAGTGACACATGTTTGTATACATGTGAGTGCCACATGTTAGTATACATGTAAGTGCTACATGTTTGTATACATGTAAGTGCCACATGTTAGTATGCATGTGAGTGCCACATGTTAGTATACATGTGAGTGACACATGTTTGTATACATGTGAGTGACACATGTTTGTATACATGTGAGTGCCACATGTTAGTATACATGTGAGTGCTACATGTTAGTATACATGTGAGTGCCACATGTTAGTATACATGTGAGTGCCACATGTTTGTATACATGTGAGTGCCACATGTTTGTGTACATGTGAGTGCCACATGTTTGTATACATGTGAGTGACACATGTTTGTATACATGTGAGTGCCACATGTGAGTATTCCTGTGTGTGGGTGTCACATGTGAGTATACCTGTAGGAGGGTGCCCATGTGAGTATACCTGTATGAGGGTGCCACATGTGAGTATACCTGTATGAGGGTGCCACATGTGAGTATACCTGTATGTGGGTGCCACATGTGAGTATACTTGTATGAGGGTGCCACATGTGAGTATACCTGCAAGAGGGTGCCACATGTGTATTTACCTATATGTGGGTGCCACATGTGAGTATACCTGTATGAGGGTGCCACATGTGAGTATACCTGTATGAGGGTGCCACATGTAAGTATACCTGTAAGGGGGTGCCACATGTGAGTATACCTGTAAGAGGTTGCCACATGTGAGTATACTTGTATGAGGGTACCACACGTGAGTATACCTGAGAGGGTGCCACATGTGAGTATACCTGTAAGAGGGTGCCACATGTGAGTATACCTGTGTGTGAGTGCCACATGTGAGTATACTTGTATGAGGGTGCCACATGTGAGTATACCTGTGTGTGAGTGCCACATGTGAGTATACCTGTAAGAGGGTGCCACATGTGAGTANTGTTTTAGTGAGCCATTACCTAGGGACATCCTGGCGTCACCGTGCCTAGCCTTCACAGAGTGCTGTGTGAATGTCCTGGAAGGTGCAGGAGTGGCGGAATGTCTCGAGTGGACCATCTCAACAAAAACGGATCAAACAGTGGGTGTGCAGTGTATGGAATACAACGGCAGTGAGGGCCACGCTGGCGCCCTCTAGGCCTCCCGCGGCTAAGGTATGGGGGGGAGGGGGTGTTGTTGTTCGGTCGGGCGAGGGGGGGCCACCCATGTGCCACCCAATGTTTATAGAATACGTTTGGGAAGAAAAATAAAAATAAAATCAGCAATCATGTTCAGAGCTAATAGAGCTCACAGTGTGTCGGATTACAAGTGTATGATTCATTCACCATTGTGCAGTGATATACAAGAAAATTATACCAGTGTTTAAGTGTCACCCAGACCCCCCCCCCCCCTCAAGCCGAGCGAGGCCCGGTCAACCCCCACCCTCCCTCCCGCCGCCTCCCGCACTGTACCTCCTGCCATCCCACCACCCCGCCCACCCTGCGCCTGGGTGTCTCCCACCCACCTATTCACCGCCCACACAGTGCTTGTTGCAGGGATGTGTTACCCTCCATGCACCCAGATATGGCACAGGTCACAGCAGGCATTCAGGTTCCTCCCAAAAGGCACAGGAGACACAAGTACTCATACGAGTGGTGAGTGTGAGGGACAGCTAGCCACCCCTCCTGCCACCACCCGTGTCCACCCCTGCCGCCACCACCCCTGTCATCCCTCCCACGCCGGCCGATGTCTCAGCCCGCCCGGGGGATGGAGGGGACTCCACCAACTAACCAGGAACCCCTCAGCCAAGAACACGGTCCTGGGAACAGTGCATCCAGACGTGCAACCAGAGGACCCAGTCGCAGAGGAACGTGTCGGGTGTGTGACGAATCTCACAGCCTTAGAGGCGATGGAACCCTACGTCTACACAACAACTGTGAGGGTTCATGGACGGCACCTGTAGAGAGGGAAGGCCCACAGGTCCCCCCGGCACCCCCACACATCCCAGCAAACTTCATGTCATCAGATGACCTCCTGGGGGCCATCAAAGCATCCACCACCAGAACTCTTCCTCACATTCCTAAAGCTGCGCGCCCATTTGCAGCAGGGAAATATACAGACCTTCTAAGGAAAGTGAATGAACGGTCTGCAAATCTTAATGCCGCGGCTACCATCAAAGCCTGGCATAATTTGCTCCTGTTTGGCAATATTTGCTTAGGCGTACCTGCAAGAGGAGGCAAGTCACTAGCCTCATCAGTCACTAGGGCAATAAATAATTTCCCCAGAGCTGACAACTTGATCCCCATCCCTCCTCAACGCAAAAACCGTCGTGGCAGACCCAAGAGTTCCAATGACAATTTTAAACTAGGAACACAAGTGACCAAAAAAATTGAAGAGGGCAACACAGTAGGAGCAATTAGGTTACTTACCAGCGAAGACACAATCGCCCCTAGAAATCCCGCTACCGCCAACTCACTGAGAGAGAAGCACCCTCCTAGAGTACCGTGGGAACCCACTGCTCGGGACACAAATGTCCCAGACATGGGACCTCTATTCCTCCAAGCGTCAGAGGTATACAAAGCCATCATGTCATTTCCGCCAGTTCGCAGGGGGATACACTGGAGTAAGACCTCAGCACCTCAAGGAGATGGTAAATCCAGTTCTCGGAGAAGTTGCCGAGACACTATTGTCAGAGGTCACGAAGTTTGTCAACGACTGCCTCTCTGGGTTGATCCCAGATACAATTAAACCCTTTTTCTTCGGAGCATCCCTTTGTGCCCTTAAGAAGAAGGATGGTGGAGTCAGACCCATTGCCGTGGGTAACACACTTCGGCGCCTTGTTGCTAGGGCAGCTGTCAGAAAAATTAGCATAGACGCTGCAACGATGCTTCGACCCCATCAACTAGGTTTTGGTGTCCCCCATGGCTGTGAAGCAGCAGCTCATTCAGCACGAGCCTATATCACGCACCTCCCAGAAAATAAGGCATTAATTAAATTAGACTTTAAAAATTCCTTCAACCAGGTAAAAAGGGATGTGGTACTGGAAGCAGTTCGAACAAGCTTTCCTTCTCTACTCCCTTCGTCTCAGCAGGGTACAGTAGGGAATCGACGCTGTTGTTTGGGGAACATGAAGTTGTTTCTGCAGAAGGTGTCCAGCAGGGAGACCCACTTGCCCCTTTTCTTTTTTGCATGGCTGTTAAACAGGTTACAAGCAGGTTGACGAGTGAACTCAACATCTGGTTCCTGGACGATGGCACCCTGGCAGGGACACAGGAGTCCCTGCTAGAAGATCTACAGCTGGTGAAATCTAAGGGAGAGGAGTTAGGACTCACCCGAAACCCATTAAAGTGAAATCATCTCATCTAGCCAACCAACCATAGATGCAGTGCGAACCATATTGCCAGGAGCCCAAGTGATCGCTCCCACCGACAGTGTGCTGCTAGGGGCACCTCTGGGCTCGAGCGCCATTGAGGTAGTCCTCGAAGAAAAGCTGAACGACCTGAGGGGGATGGAGGGATGAATAGGGGCCTTGGACGCCCACGATGCTTTGTACCTTCTCACAAGGTGCCTGGATTTGCCCAGGCTGACCTACTTCCTAAGGTGTGCTCCCTCCTTCGACAGCCCAAAATTAACAGAATATGACTCGCTCCTAAGGTCAATAACCGTGAAAGTGTTAAACCTCTCCCTGCAAGATGACCAATGGGACCAAGCAACACTCCCAGTTAGACTTGGGGGAATAGGTATTCGCAAGGCGACACAGTTAGCATTGCCGGCATTCTTATCCTCGACCAGTGCTACAGGTGAATTAGTTAAGGACATACTACCAGAAAACCTAACAGACTCCATTGGGATTCATGATCCCAAATTCGCAGAAGGAGCCGGTCAGTGGGACACTCTTGTCAACTCTCACCCTTGATCATCTTCTCCAAATGACTGCAAACAGTCCAAATGGGACAGCCCCATAGTGGAAAACATCGCCACATCATTGCTGGAGGCAGCTTCCAGGAAGGACAAAACGCGTCTTCTAGCTGTGCAAGCGCCCCATGCCGAGGACTTCCTGTTGCCAGTCCTTAATTCCGCTTTGGGCACCCGCCTGGACCATCGGACCCTAAGTATTGGTGTTGCCCTGCGCCTTGCCACCCCAATCTCCACCGAGCACCGGTGTATTTGCGGCCATGCACGGGCAGACCAATATGGCAGCCATAGTCTCCATCTGTCGTAAGACACAGGGAAAGATTGCCAGACACGAAGCAGTCAATGACATCATCAAGAGAAGTTTGGCTACAGCTGGGTGTCCAGCACAAAGGGAACCCCAGTTGTGCAGACCTCACAACAGCCAAAAACGCCCAGATGGAGTCACCCTGCAGCCGTGGAGGGAAGGTAAGCAGGTCGTGTTGGACTACACGTGTGCACCTACATTGGCCGATACCTATCTACCTTACAGCACAGCTGAGGGAGGCGGGGCGGCCACCTTCAGGGAGATCCAGAAATCTATCAAGTACAGGGACCTAGAACGTTGTTACAGGTTCGAGCCGATAGGCTCTGAGACTCTCGGCGCCTGGGGTAAATGTGCACTTAAGTTCCTGAAGGAGGTGGGCGAGGAACTCATTGGGAAGACTAGAGACCCAAGAGCGGCCAGTTTCATGTTCCAGCGCCTGAGTGTCGCTGTTCAGAGGGGTGCTGTATGTGTCTAGGGTACGCACCCGACCCCTGAAGAGCTGGACGAGGTCTTCGAACACTGATTGGTATATTGTTATATAAGTGTGTGTTTTCTGTAAACTGTAGCATTGCAATAAAATCAAATAAAAAAATATTAAAAAAAACAATAGGGGTGGTAGGAGAGGAAAAGATTAAAGTATTCAGTGAGAATCCACAAGGTCTTCTCTGAACACTATTTATTTTCTTCTTCGAGGATGTGGGTCCCTTTAATCAAACCAGTGGTGGTACCCCTAAATTAATATATATATGTGTGTGTGTGAATATCACGAAAATAAACACGCGATTAAAAATGTGACAATGTCAGACCACGGAGGAAAAATGAAACAGGAATTTCCTTAAGTACTTTCGTATATTAATACATCTTCAGAAGGAGTGATTTTACAGATCGAGTACTGGACATAAATAGGCAGGAGAGAAGGGTAAAGTGAGGTGAGGTACAATACGTGGCACTGCAGACGGCCTATTGGCCCATCTGATGCAGCAACTACACACAGGTAAACATCTAGGTAATTATAGCATAAAATAGTAAATATATACAATGAATTAGTGAGACAAATGTGTTCCAATGATCCTATTTAAATCGCCCTTTAATGGATCTATTAAAAATGGATCTAAGTTATATAGACCACTGCTAATGTTCAAATTACTTTCTTTTGTGATCTGTATCAAAGCAGATTCAATTATGTTTCTGTTATCTGCATCAGATGGGCCAATAGGCCGTCTGCAGTGCCACGTATTGTACCTCACCTCACTTTACCCTTCTCTCCTGCCTATTTATGTCCAGTACTCGATCTGTAAAATCACTCCTTCTGAAGATGTATTAATATACGAAAGTACTTAAGGAAATTCCTGTTTCATTTTCCTCCGTGGTCTGACATTGTCATATATATATATATATATATATATATATATATATATATATATATATATATATATATATATATATATATATATATATATATATATATATATATATATAAGCTCAAATTCCTTCCTGTGTAATTTAATGGATTTTTGAATTAGCTTTTATCTATGTGACAGTTAATATGTTTTATTTGTATTGATCACTTCAAGTAAGCTTAAGTGTTTTGTTTTTAAATAATTTTCCTTTCTTTGATAGGCAATTGTATTCAGCATGAGTTCTTTCTTTACCAGTTATTTGATTGTGATTTCTGTTTTTTCTTTTAGATCTGATGATGAATACGAGAAGTATTCGAAACGTTATGCATTTTAAAGTAAAGAATCTGAAACAAGATGTTCAGTATATCCTTCGTTTTCCTATTCATCTTAAAATTAAGATTCTCGAAGTGAACATCGATCATAAATGTTTTATTAAAACGATACGGAAGACCTGTAGTTACTTTATACAGAAGAATACAAAAAGTGGATTTTGCAGTTAAGAAGGCTCAATTGGATTTGGAATTTCTACAAACCTGTAAGGTGCATCGTTTGGTCCCAAGATTCCTGAGGTTTAAAGTGTATTCCGACAAATTTGCATTAACAAGTGAATATAATTCTTGGTTATTAAGATTGTTGGACTTTGAAATTTCTGAAAAGCAGAAGCGGGTTAATAAGTTGAAAAGTGAATTGCATGTGAACTTGGAGAAATTCAAGATCTTGGTTTCCTGGGTTGATTTCGCTCCCTTAAAATGTAAATATGAAAATTATAATGATAAAAGGGTTGAAAAATGTAGACTTATTCATGGGAAGAAATTGAGGAACTTAGGTATACCTTCATTTAATTCGGTGGACCCTGATAAGGTGGTTTTTAATTTTTCAAAGAGAATTTTGTCTCCCGTCGAGAAAGAACTTCTCTCTCTGGGGTTAGACTTCGGGTTGACATGTAAAAAACCTAAATTTGTTTATCATTTTTTAGGTTTTGAGCGGTTATGTAATACATTGAAAACTTGTACCCTAAGGACTGGTACAAAATATAGTTGGACCAATATCATCAGTACTGTTTCTTCCTTAGCACATGAAGTCTTTAATGACTTTGGTAAATATAAATCTACATTCCCTCCATTTGACAAAAGGAAATTAGATTGTATTAATGGCTTAAGGAGGGATAGGAGTATTTGTATTACTAGACCAGATAAAGGTAGGGGTATAGTGGTTTGGACAAGTTAGATTGTGTGAATAAGGTTGAAAGGTTGTAAGAAGACCCCTCTAAATTTAAGTTTGTTGATATAGACCCCTTTTCGTATATTTTGAAATGTGAGGATAAACTAAATAGAGTTTTAAGAGGTCTGAAAGACTGTCTTTTAGATTATAAAAAATTGCTTGCAACTGGCTCTAAGCCAGGCATCTTATATGGGTTACCTAAAGTTCATAAAACAGGTATACCGATTCGTCCTATTTTATCAGCGATTGGCACTTTTAATTACAAACTGGCAAAGTTTCTGGTTCCATTGTTAGAACCATTAACACATAATGAATTTACTGTGAGAAATTCTCAGGATTTTGTAAAGGAACTTTCCTCTTTAAATTTTGAATTCCCAACTATAATGGCTAGTTTCGATGTTGAATCACTTTTTACTAATATTCCTTTGTTGGAAACCATTGATATTTGTGTAAATCAGCTATTTGCTGACACTAATTTAGTGTCTGGATTTTGTAGTAAAATATTCAGACGGTTGTTAGAATTAGCGGTTAAAGATTCTGTCTTTATGTTTAATAATAAATATTATAAACAAATCGATGGAGTAGCAATGGGGTCTCCCTTAGGTCCTGCACTTGCTAATGCTTTTTTGAGTTTTCATGAAACAAATTGGCTTGATAAATGTCCTTTGGCCTATAAACCAGTCTTGTACAGGAGATATGTAGATGACACTTTTTTGTTATTTAAGGACCAATGTCATATTGAGAAATTTAGAGAGTATCTTAATTAATGCACAACATAGTAATATACGTTTTACAGCAGAGTGTGAAGGGGATAATTCATTATCGTTTCTTGATGTCAAAGTGAATAACCTTAATGGGTTCAACACTAATGTTTTTAGAAAACCAACCTTTACTGGTTTAGGTTTAAATTTTAATTCTTTTGTTCCTGATATTTTTAAGAAAAATGCAATTAATACTCTACTGAATGGGGCTTTTGTTTTATGTTCAAATTGGAAAACTTTCATCAAGAAATTAATTTTCTTGTGAAATTATTTTCAAATAATGGTCATCCTTTGCATATGGTTTATACCTTTATAAGGAATTTCTTAAATAAGAGGTTTCACCCATCGTGTAGGATTACTACAGTAGATAGGGATATTAAATATATTAAATTACCATTTTATGGCACTACTAGTTTTTCTGTAAGGAGTCGTTTGAGGAAAATGTTGCAACATTGTTATCCTCAAGTAGACTTTAGATTTATTTTTGTCAACACTAATACCATAGGCTCTTATTTTAAATTTAAAGATAAAGTGCCTACCCCCCTGTGCTCTAATATCGTATATATGTATAATTGTTCCAGTTGTAATGCTGGATATATCGGGAGTTCTATTCGGAACTTTAAGATTAGGATACTTGAGCACCGGGTAGTTTCTTTTAGGACTGGATTACCATTGTCTAATCCAGCATTTTCGGAGATTAGAAACCATTGTTATGAGTTTAATCATTCTCTGCTGGAATCTGATTTTAAAATTCTGGACACTTGTGTAAATGGCCAGTCAGATTTAAGAGTAATGGAATCCTTATATATAAAGGAGCTGCAGCCTCTGTTAAATAGCAACCTTTCGGCTGTTCAGTTGTACACTGTATAGTGCACAGTAGGCCCTGTAATTTGATTTATAGTTCATTCTGGTAATTTAATTTTATTATAATTTTGTTTAGTTTACCATGTTTTTGCCTTTTCTTACTTATTTCAAGTCTTGACATTGTACATTATTATAATCTTTTTATTTAGGATACATAATAATTTTTTGGTATTTAGTTTTATTTAGTATTTGAGTTTTTATAAGATTTTGATTAGTACTTTATAATTGTCGCTTATTCTGTTTGCATTTTATATACATTTTTTGTAGATTTGTAGTCATTATATGAATATTTGTTATAGTGTTTAGTATCTATGTTGTAGCTATCAAGTTTCACTCCAGTTGATCACTTCGCGTAAGTTTAATAGTATGGTTTGTTTTAGTAGTTATAAAATTCCTCTTGTAATTTAATGGATTTTTGTATTAGCTTTTATCTATCTGACAGTTAATAAGTTTTATTTGTATTGATCGCATTAAGTAAGCTTAAGTGTTTTGTTTTTTAATAATTTTCCTTTCTTTGATAGGCAATTCTATTCAGTATGAGTTCTTTGTTTACCAGTTATTTGATTGTGATTTCTGTTTTTCTTTTAGATCTGATGATGAATACGAGAAGTATTCGAAACGTTATGCATTTTAAAGTAAAGAATCTGAAAGAAGATGTTCAGTATATCCTTCGTTTTCCTATTCATCTTAAATATATATATATATATATATATATATATATATATATAATATATATATATATATATATATATATATATAATATATATATATATATATATATATCACTAAGAACTCTTTGACCCGGCCAGGATTCGAACCCTTGCCGTCCAGGATCACCCCTAAACGTACACAGTACCGTGACCACCGCACCAATGATCGTCTATAAGATTGGTCAGTCTGGCGCTTATTAACTAAGCTCCCTGACTGACCAACCCCCGACGACACTCATGGATCCATTTGGGTACAGTTTTTCATCAAATTCTGGCGCATGCACGGGCCGCACTGAGTCTAATTTGTGTGAGAAAGCTGCATGAACGCGCAAGCCATATATGACTAAGAACTCTTTGACGGCCCGTGCATGCGCCAGAATTTGATGAAAAACTGTACCCAAATGGATCCATGAGTGTCGTCGGGGGTTGGTCAGTCAGGGAGCTTAGTTAATAAGCGCCAAGACTGACCAATCCTTATAGACGATCATTGGTGCGGTGGTCACGGTACTGTGTACGTTAGGGGTGATCCTGGACGGCATGGGTTCGAATCCTGGCCGGGTCAAAGAGTTCTTAGTGATATATGGCTTGCGCGTTCATGCAGCTTTCTCACATATATATATATATATATATATA
>WNGS01108017.1:48505-63764 GCA_020271785.1 Procambarus virginalis | reverse complement strand
ATATATATATATATATATATGTCGTACCTAGTAGCCAGAATGCACTTCTCAGCCTACTAGCAATGCCCGATTTGCCTAATAAGCCAAGTTTTCATGAACTAATTCTTTTTCGACTACCTAACCTACCTAACCTAACCTAACATAACTTTTTCGGCTACCTAACCTAACCTAACCTATAAAAGATAGGTTAGGTTAGGTAGGGTTGGTTAGGTTCGGTCATATATCTATGTTAATTTTAACTCGAATAAAAAAAATGACCTCATACATAATGAAATGGGTAGCTTTATCATTTCATAAGAAAAAAAATAGAGAAAATATATTAATTCAGGAAACTTGGCTTGGCTTAGAGGCAAGCGGCGACTGCAACGGTACGGGCTTGCATAGTAGGCGATACGACGTTGGGCTACTTGGTACAACATATATATATATATATATATTATAATATATATATATATATATTATATATATATATCTATAGATATAATATATATACATAATTATTTTGGTAGCAGTTTTTCTTGTAAACATATGTTGTTAAATATGACTGAAAAAGGTAAGATTAATAATTCTAACACGATTTTCTGTTAGTTTAATAATTTTGTAGTTTAATAATTTTAATATTTAAACTACCATTAAAAAATGGTAGTTTAATAATTTTGGTTAGGAGAAATGTGGGGTAATGATCTAAGGTCCTATCAAGGATTATCCCTGAAGTAAGTAGAGAGGGTATGTTAGTCCATATGAGGTCTAGAGCAGAGGCAGTACTATCAGTGATTCTAGTAGGTTTAGTGATTAAGGGCCTTGCCGTGGTGAGGGCTCATGTACACCTCCCTAGGACCGGTGTGGGTTGCCTTTGCCCCCCTCTCCTGCCCCCTCTTTGGGTGGTGTACGTGCTGATGGGCACCACGTAGGGGCCATGTGGGACAACCATCGGACACCCGCTGGAGGGGTCGCCGTGAGGGGCCGCCATGAGTGGATGGTTGGGTGTCCAGGCTGGGGCAATAGAGGGAATGGGTCTTAGCACCAGTGTGGGAGAATGAACGATGTAGTAGGACTCCCCTGATGAAAAGGGGGAGCACCGTTGGGGACGACGCACCCTTCCTGCACTGGCCTACGCTGGCCTCCCTGGCTGCCCTGGTAGGTGGTATCCCTTGGTTCCAGTTCCCAAACTTTTGAAATTGCTGCATGGATGACGACGCTACTTCTCTTACCCAGGCTCATAGGGTGGGCGACTAGGCCCCTGAGTCGGACCGTCCTGGAAGACCTGGCACTGTAGCCCCCACTGCAGGGCCCGGTTTACGCCCAGACCAAACTCTTCCTCCCCGCTCCCCTCCCTCCTCTGTGGTTGGGTCGAGCCCCAAGCCTGCTGTGGTGACCGCCTCGTCCCCTTGCATGGCTCTATCTCTTATTGTGACAACTGCGCTTTATGACCCATCTCTTTCTAAACGCTCTCATCGCCATCCCCGCCACGGCCGCTCTCGTATGCTCCCTTCCCTTACTCATTCCTACCATACTTTGTTTGGTCCTGCTACGTGGACTAAGTACTTCGACATCCATCCTTTAGATTCAACCCCTTCTGACGATTTTTCCCTTCATAGGCATCTTATAGATTCAGTTGATGCCTCTGTTACCTTCTTCAGCCCCACCTGTCTTGGTACTCGTGTCGTTGCTGCTCCTTCTCAGGGTGCAGCCACTCGTTTGGCCACCTTATCCTGCACTGGCGAGACCCCTGTTTGGGTATCTACGAACGCTCGGTTAAATGCCAGTGTTGGCACTGTTCTCCTCCTGCACCATGATGCAACCGGTGTTAGGAATCTAAAAGACTGCCACAAGGATATCAAACATATCCTCGAGGCCCAGGGTCATTCTGTCCTTCAGGTGGATACGTTTACTCATTCCCCTCGTGGTCATCGCCGTCTGCCCCTTCGGGTTGTGAAGATTACCTTTGATGGTAGGACCCTTCCACCCTCTGTCATTCTTGCTGGTGCCAGATGCTCCGTTCAGGAGTATATTCCATCTCCTCGGCTCTGCAATAAGTGCTGGAGGTTTTGGAATGGTGCCCTCAAGTGCTCTAGTCCTGTCTCCCTCTGTCCCATGTGTGGAGGTGAGGGTCACTCTAAGTTGGAGTGCGCTTCTCCCCAGGCCCACTGCCACAATTGCGTTGAGGACCACCCTACCTTCTCCCGCACGTGTATACGTTACAAACTTGAGGCAGCCATCCTCAACTTGAAGCACTGGGACCGTTTGTCTCTTCCTGAGGCTAGGCGCCAAGTTCATCATCTCCCCTCCTTTCGCTGGCATTTCTTATGCTCTCATTGTGCGCTCTTTCTCTCCTCGTCCTTCCCACCTTCCTCAGTCTCACAACCGTTTCCAAGCCTTAGACCCGGACACGCCCACCACCTCCTCCCCTGTTTCCTTCCATTCTGTCCCGGAGGGTCCCCCTGCTGGTTCTTTGTCTAGGGTTCCCCTTCTTTCTACCCAGTCTGTCATGTCTCCTGTGTCTTCTTTCTCCTCTCCCTCTGGTCCTCCGCCGCATCCTTCACCCCCATCTTGTGGCTCTCCACGCCGCCTGACTGTGCGGGCCGATGTCCATCGCTCTCCTGGTGGACAGGTTGTTCGCTCTCGCTCTTCTTCTATTGAGATGCGGGAGTCTGTTACCCAGTACATTACTGCTGGGACACCTATCTCTTTGAGTCAGAAGCGGAAACCTGGCTCCTCTCCTTCCTCCTTACAGGTAGGTAAGAAGGCTTCACTTTCTTCTTCGCCCCCTATCTCTGATTCTATCGCTCCTTCCCCTCCCGCTTCGGTGGTAGAGCCCCCCTGTTCCTGCTGTGGAGGTTTCTTTAGCCCCCGGTTCCATCTCGTTTACTGCTCTTGCTGAGATGCACTCCCCTCTTTTTGCCCCTCCTCCTGCTCTCCATGCCCGCCCATCTCAGTTGTCTCCTCCTCCTCCTCCAGACCCTTCTTGACCGCCTCTGGTCTATCCTCTTGCTCCTTTCCCTCGTTCTTTACTCAATTTACCCATGCCCCCTAACCCTGACTTCGCTGACCCTGATCCGGACTTCTTTAACATGCTGTGTTCCTTTTTCACCTTTCTTTCTTCTTACTCTCTGTTTCTATCCTTTCTCTTTTTGTTTATGTCTTCTTCAGTGGAACATCCATGGATATTACGGCAATTTCCTTGACCTCCAACTTCTAATTTCGCAGTTTTTGTCCCTTTGTGTCTGTCTCCAGGAGTCGATGCTTAGTGCTCGTCCTGGTCGCTTCTATGGATATTCTTTTCTCTCCCCCCTTCCCCAGGCTTTTGCTGGGGCCCATAACTCTTCTGCTCTCTTGATTCGCTCAGATGTTCCCTCCGTCCCCTTACTTTTTTCATCGCCTCTCAACTGTTCTGCTGCCCGTGTCTTTGTGCGTAAATGGTATACGGTTTGTTCCATTTATCCCCCCCCCCCCTACTGTCTCACTTTCTCTTCCCGATCTTATACACCTCCTAGACTCCTTGCCAGAGTCTGTGCTCCTGCTGGGTGATTTCAATTGTCGTCATGCCCTTTGGGGTGATGCGCTGACAAACACCCGGGGTCGCCTCCTTGATCCTTTCATTCTCTCTTCTTCCCTGCCTCTTCTGAATTCTGGTGAGTCGACTCATTTGGACTCTAGGACTCGCTCCCTTTCCTGTCTCGATCTTCCTCTGTGTTCGTCATCTCTTTCCTTAGATTTCGGGTGGCGGGTTCTTGATGACCTCCATGGCAGTGACCATTTTCCTATCCTTGTTACCTTTTTCTCTTTTCACCCTCCTCTCTCCTTCCCTAGGTGGTGGTTTGCCGAGGCTGACTGGCACCTCTTTACTCTCCGTGCTACTATTTCCGACCTCTCTATTCTGCCTCTCCCTCGCGCCCTCCTTCTTTTTCATGACAATGTCTTTGACTCTGCCTTCCGCTCTATTCCTCGCTCTTCCTCTCAGGGAACGCGGAAGTGCATTCCCTGGTGGAATGTAGACTGTGCTCGGGCTATCTGCTGTAAGCGTGCAGCCTGGAAGAGGCAGCGCCACTGGCAGACGGTTGAGTCTTTTCTTCTGTTTCGGAAGGCAAAGTGCGGGGGCCCGTAGGACCATCCGTGCAGCTAAATATACATGCTGGATGTCTTATGTCTCCACTGTTACGTCCGAAACTCCACTGCCACTGGTGTGGAAGCGTATCCGCAAGATAGCGGGTAAATTCGTTCCTGATGTCTCGCCAGTCCTTCGCCTACGTGGTGCTCTTGTGGCGGACCCGTTACAGGTCACGACTGAACTGGGTTTTCACTTTTCGTCTGTTAGTTCTGGTTCTCATCTTCCCCAATCCTTCCTTCTTCGTAAACCTGTTCTTGAATCTCGCCCTTTAGATTTCGGTACCCATCTTCGCCTTCCCTATAACGATCCCTTCTCTCTCTCTGAGCTTCAGTCTGCCCTAGCACTCTGCAGTTCTACAGCAGCAGGCTCCAGTGGCATTCATTATGAAATGCTTCGCCAACTCCCTCCGTGCACGTCTCAGTATTTACTGAGTCTGTACAATCGGGTCTGGGAGTCGTCGTCAGTCCCTGAGGATTGGCTCGATGCTGTTGTCCTCCCTGTTCGGAAACCAGTGTCTCTCGGGTCATCCCCCAAGGACTTCCGCCCTATTGCCCTCACGAGTTGTGTTTGCAAGCTCTTTGAACGTATGGTTAACGTTCGTTTGATGTAGTTCTTGGAAAGTTATCACCACCTCTCCCTTTCTTAATCTGGTTTTCGCAAGTGCCGCAGCACAACGGATGTCCTGGTGAACACGGAGGTCTATATTCGTACTGCTTTTGCTGCGAAGACCTACGTTCTTGCCGTTCTTTTTGACCTGTAAAAGGCTTACGACACTACCTGGCGGTATCATATTCTGTCTCAACTTCATTCTTTTGGCCTTCGTGGGAATCTCCCTCTCTTCCTCCAAAGTTTCCTCTTGTCGTTCTTTTCGCGTGAGGCTTGGTACCACTCTTTCTGCCCCTTATAGGCAGTATAAGGATGTGCCCCAGGGTACTGTTCTGTACACTACTCTTTTTCTAGTTGCCCTCAACGGTCTTCTTTCCTTTCTTCCTTCTGGCGTCTTCTCTACTCTCTATGTTGACGATCTTACCCTTTGCTGTCAGGGTGATGATTCGCCTCTCCTTCGACGGCGGCTTCAACTTGCGATTGATGCCGTTTCGTCTTGGGCCACCGATCATGGCTTCAAGTTCTCTGTGTCTAAGACTTGTGCTATGACTTTTACTCGGAAGCATGTCGTTCTTCGTCCCTCTTTGTCGCTTTATGGTCATCCCCTTGTGTACAGGGATTCTGCTAAGCTTTTGAGGCTAATCTTTGACATTCGTTTGTCTTGGTCACCCCATATCTCTTACTTTCGAGTTGAATGCTCTAAGGCCCTTAACCTATTTAAGGTTTTGTCCCATACTTCTTTGGGAGCAGATAGGCGCACGCTCCTCTATTTGGACTCCTCTCTGGTCCTGTCTAAACTCGATTATGGTTGCCCTGCATTCTCTTCTGCTTCTCCTTCTACTCTTCGCCGTCATGATGCTTTGCACCATACTGGGTTGCGTCTCAGCTCTGGCACCTTTCGTTCGACTGCCGGCCTCAGTTTGTATGTTGACACTGGCTTCCTCTCTCTCCAAGACTGCCGTGATCGCTATTGTTTTCGCTATCTTGTGCGGTCCTTACAACATCCTTCCTTTCGCCTCTGTCATGCTTTATCTTTTACCCTTCCTGTGGTTCTTGTTCCTCTTCATCGCCTCCCACTTTCTGTCCGTCTATCTCGCTTACAGGATTCCCTTTCCGTTCGTATTTCTAACGTTTCTCCTCGTAGTGTTTCTTCCTTGCCCCTGCGGAGAGTTCCCCTTCCAAAGTTTTGTTCATCCTTGACCAGCATCACTAAGGCTTTTACCCCTCCAACGATTCTGAATCACCTTTTCCTTGAGCACTTTTCTTCGTACTCCCACTCTGTTTCCATCTTCACCGATGGGTCCAAGTCTGCGAACGGTGTGGGCTACTCTGTTGTTTTTCCTGTCCGCACTTATATGTGTCGCCTCTCTTCGGAGGCTACCATCTTCACAACAGAACTTTATGCTGTTCTCTATGCTTTCCGTCTCTTGCTTTCTCATCGTCGATCCTCTTTTGTGGTTGTAGTTGACTCTCATTGTGCCCTCATGGCTCTAGGGTCCTTTAATCCTGTCCATCCGGTGGTCATCGAGATTCAATATTGGCTGTTTCTTATTTCTAGTAAATTTAAATCAGTAGAGTTTTGCTGGGTTCCCAGCCATATTGGTGTTTCTTTAAATGAGCGTGCGGATGCTGCCACTAGGGAAGCTATCCATTCTCGTCCCATCTTCCGTAAAGGTATTCCTTGTTCCGACTTTTATCCTGTTATTCATTCCTCCATCCTTGCCCGTTGGCAGAATTGTTGGTCTTCTGTAGTTGGTAACAAGCTGCGCACTCTCAAACATAGTGTGTCCCCCATGGCCTTCCTCCTGCCACCGTAACCGGCGGTGAGAAACTGCTCTAGCAAGGTTGCAGATTGGCAATACTCGCTTAACTCACGGTCACTTAATGGAGCGCCACCCTGCTCCTTATTGTCCAAATTGCGTTGTCCCTCTTACAGTTGAGCATATCATTGTTGAATGTCCTGACTTCCAGAACGTGCGTGTGTCTTGCTTTCTGACCGTCCCTCGCGATCACTTGTCCCTCATTAGAATTCTTGGTGAATTGGATACTTTTGATATCGTTCGCCTTATGCGTTTCTGTTCTCGTATTGGCATTCTTGGTAATATTTAGCGCCCTCTGATTATTTCGCACTTTGATGGTGCTACATAGCCTTCCCGGTTTGGTGCCTTCTTTTGATAATTACTTACTTACTAGTGATTAAGGATATGAGGAAGCAGGAATTCAAACAGTTGAAAAAAACTAGCAGCAGGAGGGTTATCAGGCTCGCAGAGGTCAATGTTAAAGTCCCCTGAGATAATTAAATGGTTTTTGTTCAGTCTGTTACTTAGTATTAGATTTCTATGGTTAGAGTTGAATTCAGACACATCAGTGTTAAAGAATTCTGTAGACTGTAGGCCTTGAGAACAATGAAGCAAGGGAGTATGGGGAGGCTAGGCAACCTAGGTAACAAAGAAAAAAAATAAAGACATTAAATCTTACCTTACTGTCAGGCTCCTGTATGTTTCTGTGAATAATTCAATTTCTCCCACACTACCCATCAACATTGGTGTTCCCCAGGGTAGCATACTTGGCCCTCTCCTCATTCTCATCTACATTAATGACCTTCCAAATGCCTCCGAACATCTCAAACCAATTCTATTTGCTGACGACATGACCTTCATTTACTCCAGTCCTGACCCCCTTGCTCTAAATGTCACAGTGAATACTGAGATAAATAAAGTCCATCACTGGCTAACTGCCAACAAACTCACCCTCAATATTGACAAAACTTTCTATATTTTGTTTGGCAATAAATCCTCAAATCAAATAAATCTTAGGATTAACAATACTCAAATTTGTAACAAAGAAGATGGCAAATTCCTTGGCGTTCTCATTGACCGCAAGCTGAATTTCTAGGACACATTCTAAATATATAAAAAAAGTTTCAAAAACTGTTGGCATACTTTCTAAGATCAGATATTATGTACCTCGCCCTGCCCTGGGGACACTCTATTATTCTCTCATCTATCCTTATCTCAACTATGGTATTTGTGCTTGGGGTTCTACTACCCAAAATCATTTATGTCCTCTAATTACTCAACACAAAGCTGCTATTAGGACAATATCTCACTCTGGCCCCAGACATCACTTGGTACCCTTACTCAAATCTCTGAATATGTTAGATATTAAGTTCCTGCACATCCTCTCATGTGTATTATATATATATAAAACGCTGAACTGTAATGTCAATCCTGACCTTAAAAGCTTCCTAGAAGGTTGTAACAGATCCCATGAGCACCACACCAGAAACAAATACCTATTTGATATTCCATGAGTACGACTTAGTCAAACTAGAAATGCTTTAAAATCAAGGGACATCGAATGTGGAATGACCTTCCCAATTATGTTAAAGACTGTACCTCTCCCAACCAGTTTAAGATAAAAACTAAGTACTACATAATTAACTCAATGTAACCTACCTCACCTCTAAAATGTCAACCCATGTCTTCTATTCTAAAAAATGCTGTTTTGTTGCCCAAATTGTACTTTTGCTTTTTCTGCCATGTTTCCCCGCCCCCCCTTTTTTTCTTCTACATTTTATTCTTATTTTTTCTCAACACAATTTATACTTTAATTTCAATTAGTGTTAAGTTTTAGTCTTAGTGTTTTTCCTGCCCGAAACGCTTTGCATAATAGTGGCTATTAGATCCAAATATGCAAAAAATGAAAACTGGTTCGATTTCAAACTTTTCTGAGGGGTTGTACATGAAAAGAGTTTCATCTGGCCCAAGTCTCAGCATCGTAGCATAAATAGGCAGGGAGAAAAAAAATATTGAAGTAGGTGTCAAAATTATTCCAAAATGGTCAAAAACGAATATCAAACACAAGTGTCAACTGAAATCATATCTATGACTCTTTGCTATCACAATAGCATACATTAAAAAACAATTATAATTAGTTTAATTAGAAAAAAATTTAAGGTAATTTTTTTGTTTTGCTTTTTTTTCTTGCTTTTTTATCGGACGATTTGCATGAAACGTATACACCTGACTGCACGTATTCCTATCTGTAGGGGTGCCAATTTTGGAGAAAATTGGTTAAAGTCAACCTCAGCCACAGATTTTTGAAGTTAGACTTTACTATTTTCTTTTGTATTTTCAACTAACATAATACGTTTGAATAACTTTCACATTTTGTATTCAATTTACATGAAACTTACACCTTATATGTAAAGTCTATATCTCTAAACTTTCAAGTGTTCGTGTTTTCCTAAGTTCATTTATTGATTTTATAATAGCAATAAACATGACATATTTGCATAATTTTTTTTTTTTTGGGGGGGGGGAACTTTGACTATTTGTATTAGAAAAACTAAATATGTTTTGAAAAATCCCCAACTAGAGATCCTTTATTATATGCTAATGTGTCAGAAAAGTGTCACAGAATGATTTTATCTGAAAGGTGTGTTGTTTTATTTAAGTTTGAAAATGTGTAAAATTCTTTGAAAAACAAAAAAAAATAATATTTCTCCCTTTCTATTTAATCTGCAGTACTGAAACTTGGAACAATTGCAGCGCTTTTCATATACAACTAGTGAAAAAATATTGGTTGACATTGAACAACTTTCCCGAAACCATTCTCATGCCCCCTTTAGGCATTGTATGTACTAGCTCTATCTATAAATCCATCAACTTTTGTATCTTACCTTGTATGTATGTACTTTACCTGAAAAAAAATTTGTATTTGTTTAAAATTTGTAAATTGAATAAAAAATCACAAAGTAATATAACTTAATGATAATTTACTAAACACAGCTAGTTATGATCCTAAAATTTGTATGAACTTAAGAAAATAAAAATGAACTAGAATAATTCATTCCAATAGAGGACTAATATAAATTAAATTGACTATACTTTAGGTGAAAAATATAAATCAATAGTTTACATTACTAAAGTAATTACACAATAGTAAACTTCTAAAGTTAAACTATAACAAAAGGAGGTAGATTACTTTGAGGTTTATAGGTATACTGAAATTAATAGTTTACACTAGAGAACACAGGCAATGCCAAGGTACAATAGAGCAAGGAAGTTTTGGGAGGATAGTGAGGCTAGGCAACCTAGGTAACATTGAAGTACAGGTTACCTAGCGTGCACTTGGTGACAAGGGGGATTAAATAAGAAGAGGCACAGATAAAAGGGTTATGTCAGGTCAGTCTGGCCTGACTAACTGATAGGGTCAGACAGGTCAGTCAAACCACACTGGTTGAGAAATGTTTCGATGGTATCCTCATTTGAGATTGTAAACATTTTACCTGAAGAAATTTTTCTCACTTTTATCATGCCATCTCTCACGAAGCACTGCTGTATCACACCCTGGTTATTTTTCCGGATTTGATGCAGGCGGAAGAGGAGTCCTTTTTTTCTGCCTTTTTCTTGCCAAGCACTCATTGATGTAAATCATTGATTTAACAGCTCTTGAGAAAAATGACTTCTCAATTGGCCTCTTCATTGACGTAAGAAAGGCCTTTGATGCTGTAAACCATAACTTCCTCTTACTTAAACTTCACCACTATGGTATTCAAGGCCTTGCTCTGGACTATATTCATTCCTATCTCAGTGTCCACTGAGATAGGAAAAAAATGTTTCTAAAAATGTTCACTCATGGATGTCAACCAACAAACTTATACTAAACATAAGAAAGACCTACATTTTGTTTGGTAAAAAAATTATAAAATCAGATTCAACTTCAAATAGACAATGTTAACATTACTAATAAAAATGTGGGAAAGTTCCTTTACCTATACATAGATAAGACACTGAACTTCAGCACCCACATACAGCACAGAGCCAAAAAAGTATAAAAACATTCGGTAAAATTTCTAAAATCAGATATTATGTTCCCCACTCTGCTCTCCTCCCATTATACTATGCACTAATCTATCCCCTTTTTGTTTAATATTATATATATATTTATTTATATATACAGGAGTTGTGGCATTCTTGTACAGCCATTAGCATGTATAGCGTTTCGGTCAAGTCCTTAATCCTAATTTTCACACACACACACACACGTCCTTAGGAAGCAGCCCATTGCAGTTGTCTAACTCCGAGGTACCTATTTACTGTTAGGTGAACAGTTGCATAAGGTTGAAAGCGGCCATTTGTTTCCGCCTTCCCTGGGAATCGAACCCGGACCCTAAGGACAATGAACCCAGAGTGAGGTCCACTCAGTCATCAGACCCCTATCGTACATACGTTATCTGTGCATGAAGTTCAACAACTGCAAATTACCTAAAGCCTATTATCACTCAGCAAAAATCTGCTGTCAAAACTAAAACAAACTCCATCTTCTGACAACACACAGCCCCTCTATTTTAGTCATGCTAAACATATACTCACTCCACACATTCTCATGTGCTATATACATGAACAAAATCCTGTTCCGAAATGCTAATCATGATCATAAAGTTTTCCTTGATAGGTTTTATTGAATCCATGGGCACAAAACCAGAATTAATCTCTCCTTGATATCCCCCAGAGTCAGACTAAATCTGTGCAAATACTCCATGCAAGTAAAGAGGCACACCAGTCTTTGGAACTAACTCCCTGATGAATTAAAAAAAAATCCAACCCATGACCTGTTCAGAAGTAAAAAAAAAAATTACCAAATTTCCCCCTCATAGTTTTCTACATTGTGCTTCAAACTCACACTACCTTGTACTACCCACTTCCCCAATATTAGTACTTAAGACATATATCCTTAAGAGTGTAATAACCTCTGTCAACTTATATTGTAGTTATTTGTAGTTATTCGGGTAAGGACCTACCTGAAACACTATGCCTGTTAGTGACTTTGCATGAATGTAAAAATACCAATTTTATGTAATCTCACTAACCCATTCTACCTTTTTGCATATAAATTTATATCATTATTATAAATTTCATGTTAGTTTATACAAAAAATAAAAATAAATAATTATTACCATGTAGAAACCATATCATTTTTTTAAAATAGATGACAGCAGTTTGGTGGCTACCACCTTTTAGCTGGAAGACCTGCAATCCATGTGCTGCAGGCTGGTACAAGCAACAGCCTGCTGGAGCAAGTTAGAGAATAATCATAAAATGCTGTCTTTATAAGAATTCTGAAAAATAATTACAGCTAACTGTTATGTATTATTACTTCCTTGTTTGCTATTTTTAATTATTTATTTAATATAAATATATATATTATTATTATGACGACATACATACGTACGAGACCAAAGAGCCAGAGCTCAACCACTGCAAGCACAACTGTGGTAAAACTCCAGGCAGTATATCCCTTTTTAATTGACTTCAATAAAATAAAGTTTATCTTATTTTTCTTCTTAGTAAGTAAGAATTAATTGAGTGGACTGTATGTACTTGTTAAACTGCCTGAAATTAACTCACATACCTGGGGGACAATTTGTAGCTTAAACCACTTTAAGATGGCTCCTTCTTACACTACCAATTGTTTACCTAAGTTTAATTTTATATCATACCACATATGGTGGTCTAATCTACTATTATTTCAATAATTATTACTAGTTATGAACACTACTTCTACAATAACTAGAGTGGGCTTAGCTGAGCCTGTAGTATGGGCCTGCTAAGGCTGTGTAGTTTTAGCATCAAATGGGTGTGGCCCTGTGCCACTGGGTGCCACGTAATGGCAGCGACGAGAGTTGGCAGGACAGGCTGTAGATCCCACATGATGTAGTTGCTGATGAAACTGTCAGATGAGTAAGTAACGCTCCCTGTGCAGGAAGCTGTAGTTGATGAAAATGCAGAGACAATCGCGGTGAAAATCATAGCTGTGGCGAGGGTGTTGGCAGCGTTCCATGACAGGTGGCAGAGGTCCACAGCAAGCAACAACAGCAGGAGTGAAGGTCCAGTGAGAATCCATGTTGTAGTCCATCGTGGCTGGGTATCGTCGAAACTCTCAGGGGTCACCAATGTAACGTACGTTTATGTTACGTTGTTGGGTAGATTAGATACACAGTGTTTAGTGAGTTTCATATTTATTTAGTAGTCCTGGATGCAGCAGTGTCGTAGACGTTGAGACGAAGCCTGGAGCAGAGCAGAGAACTGAGTGAGGCCGGAGCCGTGGAGCTCTATGCGGGAGAGCGTGGCGGCTCGATTGGGAATTGCGAGTGTGTGAACTCGGGGAGCGAGAGCGTTGTAGCTGGAAGCGGTCGTAGTCTGCTGTCTGCTCTGTGTCGAAGCTGTAGCGTCTTGGGTCGACTAGAACTGCCCAAGCCGAGTACTACAATCTTGACTGGAGATTGTACTGGTTTGCTGTTCTCACATCGCTGGGTTATGTGGTGATTACACCTCAGCTCCCTCCAACAAGGTGAGAAGAGTATTACCTGAAATTGGGGAAAGGATTGTAGCTTGTGTGATTAGTAATGCATTAAGATAATGAGATAATGGAGCGAGTATAAGGATTACAGACTACACTACCTTGAAGACTCGGGCTCCTGAGTCAGTCAGGAATCCTGCTATGTTTATTCGTGTCTCCTCTACAGGTGTAAGTTTCAGTGTATCTACCAACTCTTTGGATATAAAGGTCAATTGGGACCCTTGATCAAATAATCCACGTACGGTGGCTTTGTTCTCTCCATTTCTAATGATCAATCGTGCAGTAGGTAGAGCTGATTTATGTTTAGACCTTGTTGAGAAGACACTTATGTCAGGTAACACAGTAAAAAGCTGTACTGAAGTGGTAGCTCCTTCCTCCTCCTGTTGTTTGGCAGACTTTGTACTTGAGTCCCCACAAAGTGCTGTATGGTGTTGACCCTTATGGCGCCTATTACAGGTGCGTATTGTAGATGTGCAGGTGTCGGGATGATGTTCCCTTATACACTTGGTACATCTATGTAACTCCTTGAGTCGTTTTATGCGTGTTGCACGATCAGGGAAACGTCTGCAATTGTATATGGAATGTGATTGTCCACAGAACAGACATGGTCTCCAGACGTTAACAGTATCTTGAGGAGTCACCGATTTGGGTGGCGAGTTACCTGTAGGTTTGGAGGTACCAACTGCATATGTGCCCACACTGCCTTGTTTCCACTTTGGGGAGGGGGAAGTTGTCTTTGATTTGTTTGGAGTACTATTTGTACTTTGTTGTTTACTATTAGTAGTAGACAAAGGTTTAGATGTCGCTTTTCCATCTGGGTTAACTCTTTCTCGTTCTATGATGGTCTGTAACCCCTTTGTAATCTCTGTTACGGTCAGAGATTACTTACCATATAACACAAACAGCTTATCCAGTATGTCACTGGGTAATTTGCGTGTCATATGGATTTGGATTATCCAGTCTGACGCATCTAAGTCCACTTTATTTTTAAGTGCCTTGAGTAAAGACTCAAGCTCCAATCTAAAGGCTTGGAGTGAGCCTGCTGTATTATTTGGATGCTTAATATCTAACAGCTTCTGGGTTAGAATTCTGATAGTCCTTTCTGGTTATGCATAATTGTCCTTAAGGAGTTGTACAGCATTGTCATAATCGTCATCTGTGTGATTCAGATTACAGACCACCTGAAATGCTTCATCCTTCAAGACACTCTGTAAATATGTAAACATTGTCGTCTTTGGTACATTGGCATTAGAATCCACAGAATCGACAAATTTGCTCCAGAAACTGTCCCAACTCTCATCCTCCGTTCCAGAAAAAGTTGGGAGACTGAGTGATGGTAATTTGACTTCTGGTGCTGTCTGATTCTGGGTAGTTGTGGCTGCAATATTTATATTGGGCTTATGGGCGTTTATCAAATCGTCATAGTATTGTAATTTTACAAACATTGCATCTTCGTAATCAGAGTGTTCTTCTAGTACATTGTTCATTGTATCTTCATCAATACTGGCAATGTTAAGTAAATCTTGATATTCTTTCATTTGTTGCAACACACGGTCATATTTGTTCCATGTAAGCTTAAGATATCAGGTTTATGTTTTGGATAGGAGTAGTGCTTTTTAAGAAAGAATAAGGAAAGAATAATGAAAGAATTATCCGTAAAGGAGTAAAAAACACTACTCCTAACCAAAACATAACCTGATAATATTCTATAAAACCCAGAAGACTTCCGAACTCCTTATCAAAAACAGCCCGAAGCCGACAGAGAACCCTCTACAGCAGTCAAGCGTTGTATACATGTACACTTGCCCTCACGAAGGATGTAACCTTCAATCTAAGTACATAGGTATGACGTCGACCAAGCTGACGAGGCGTTTGACACCCATCTTCAATCCGGTGCCCCTAGGAATCACATGAGACAAGTCCATGACATCACCCTAACAAGAGAAATGTTGAACAAAAATACATGCATAATAGACAAACCCAAGATGCAAGAAGATTACAAATTCTTGAAGCAATTCACATAAGAATAGAACAACCTACCATGAACACCCAATCACGGAACTATTTACTCTACCCACAATGAGAGTAAGGACAAGACCAGAACATAACGATGCCAACACAGAAGACAATGTTCAACATAACAGGCCAATTACACTGGATTAATCTTTGTATGTAGAT
>WNGS01108017.1:0-23081 GCA_020271785.1 Procambarus virginalis | reverse complement strand
AGAGGCCGCCTTGAGGAAGAAAAACAGGAACGTGAGAATGCACAACTCCGTGAGCGTGAGCGAGTACAGCTTGAAACAAAAAACGTCACCTGGAGATACAACGCGAGCATGACAAGAAGCAAGCTGATATGGCTCTAGCATGTCGTCGACAAGAACTAGAGTTGGAAACTACACCACCACACTCAGCGCCAACATGTTACCACTAGTCTTCCCGTAAGTTTCAATGTCTCCCATGCAAGTAAGTTAATGCCACCATTCGTTGAGACAGAGATCGACGTCTTTTTCACCACTTTGAGACCATAGCTAAAAAACTTTGCTGGCCTGGAGACCAATGGTCTACCCTTCTCAGAGTGCATCTCACAGGCAGAGCTGCAGTTACTCTCAGTACCTTAGCGTCTGAGAATGACTACCAGACCCTGAAGCAAGCAGTTCTGGACGCCTACCTTCTCGCCACCGAAAGCTACAGACGAAAATTTCGTGATTATCTAAAGGCAAGTACCACCACGTTTCTAGAATTTGCCAATGCAAAGAAAAGATATTTCACGAAATGGCTGGAAGCAGCACATGTCTCTACCTTTGCAGAACTCGTCAACCTCATGCTAGTTGAAGAATTCTTGAGACGTGTTCCCCCTCCCGTTCGTTTATATTTAGCAGATAAGAAAAACCGACTACATCAAATGTGCAAAGTCGGCTGACACCTACAGCCTCATCCACAGGCTATCGTTACCTCCCAGTAAGAAGTCTTGTTACAATTACGATAAAGTGAGTACAGATCAAGCGTGCTCACAATTATATTGTAAGTATTGCAAACTCTATGGAAATACGATAGATAAATGTGGGAAGTCTCAATACAAAGGTAATAATGAAATTACTAAACCCAAACAGACTCCTCCTAAGTCCTGTAAGCCTGTGATGAATGTTGGTGCTCCTGATAATGTTCTTTCTCTCTTCAGTAAACACCTGTTTCCTGGAACTGTCTCTACCAACGGTACAGATTCGGAGGGACGTTTCAAATTGAAGATCTTGAGGGACACAGCAATTCTTCAGTCCATAATATTGAAATCAGCTGTGGCTAATATCACCTACACCAAGGAAACCGTCCTCATCACTGATCTCACTGCTACCACTCCATATCCACTCTCCAGAGTTCACCTGGATTGTCCCTTCATGACCGGTGAAGTCCCAGTCGCCATCAGGAAAAAGCCTTTTCCCATGCCTGGAGTGCAACTTCTCCTGGGCAACGACTTGGCAGAAGATCTGCAACCGTCCAACCTGATCATCATGGACAAACCCCAGGTGTGTACTCTGTAATGGATAATCCCATCTTTGAATATGTTCCAGCAGGGGTTCAAGAAAATGATGAAGTTTCTCCTCCGGTTTTGGTGACCACCCATGCACAAGCTGCACGACCGCAACCAGCTGACTCTACTGCTACTGCTGTCCCTCAAGACCCTCAGAATCAACCACCGAATCTTACTAGGTTGGAGTTCCGTAAGTTACAGAGGGAAGATTCTTCATTAACACCATTATTCTTCCAGGCTGAGATTCAACCTGACAGTATTCCTGGGTTTTTCCTAGAGAATCAGCTGCTCTACCGCAGCTACAGACCCAGTAAGCTGAAGGAGGATGACGATTGGGCCAATGTGGAACAACTAGTGATTCCCACCAGCCTAAGGCCCAATATTCTACACCTGGCCCACGGAGCACTTTCTCACTATGGTTTTAACAAAACCTACCACGGAATCCGACAAGACTACTACTGGCCAGGTATGGTTAAAGAAGTCAAACACTACGTACAACAGTGTCATACATGTCAGATTGCAGGTAAACCTACCATCTCTATCCCCAGAGCTCCATTGACTCCTATCCAGGTGCCTGCGGAACCCTTCCACAGACTCATCATAGACTGTGTTGGTCCTTTACCCCGGACCAGTTCTGGCAACGCCTATATACTAACCATCCTGTGTCCTACCACCAGATTCCCCATAGCAGTTCCAGTAAAGAACATTACGGCTGCTACTGTGGTGAAACACCTATTGAAGATCTTCACCCAGTATGGATTTCCAAGAGAGGTTCAAAGTGACTGTGGCACCAACTTCACCAGTGATCTCTTCAAGAAGACACTGGAAGAGTTCAACATCACACAGGTATTGTCCAGCCCCTATCATCCTGCTTCACAGGGTTCTCTTGAATGTAGTCATCAGACTATGAAAGCACTCCTAAAGAAATTTTGCAATGAGACCTTGAAGAATTGGGATAAACAACTTGACCTCATTATGTGCATTTTCAGAAGTCTCCCCAATGAGTCTCTAAGAGTATCTCCTTATGAGATGCTCTACGGACGTAAGTGCCGTACTCCACTCAAAGCTTTTAAAGACTCTACGTAATGCCACCTTCAGTGACCCTCAGAATGTGCCCCAGTTTCTTCAAAACTTACAACACAATCTAGAGACAGTACGTAAATTTGCTAATGACAATCTATTGAAAGCTCAGGACAGGATGAAAACTCAGTATGACCAAAGCAGCAAAATACGGAAATTTAAACCAGGAGACTTCGTGCTGGAATATTTTCCTATCCCAAGTTCTACATTGCAAAACAAGTTTTCAGAACCCTACCGCTTCAAGGAGTGCAGAAACAACCACAACTACGTTCTTGAGACTCCAGATAGGCGGCGGATGACCCAGTTGTGCCACGTCAACCTCTTGAAGCAGTATCAAGGTACTCCCCCCACTGTGTTGGTATCATTCTCCTCATTTAAAGGTCCATACCTCCACAGTGAGACCTTCCCTGCTTCTCCTCCCGAAAGCACTGACACTGAGTCAGTGCCTTCCAACTCGGAAATCCTAACTGATCTTCATACCTATTTGCAGGACAATAATAGTGCACCTCTCATCAAAATCTTCAAGGAACATCAGAAGCTGTTCAGCGATGATCCACAAGAGTGTTATGTGGTTCAGCACTACAGCCAACTACTCCTTGACACCCGGCCGATTCGTCAACCATTCTACCTAATCAGCCCTAGCAAAAAGGAAGTTATGCGTGCTGAGGTACAGTACCTCCTGAATCATGGGCTGGCCACCCCTTGTGAGTCCCCATGGGCCTCACCCTGCATCTTGGTGCCGAAACCGCAAGGTAAAGTGAGGTTGTGTACCGATTATCGGAAATTGAATCTTGTGACTGTCAAGGATGCGTACCCCTTACCTAGAATAGATGACATCCTTGACGCCATTGGTAATGTCCGGTATTTATCAAAATTAGACTTACTCAAAGGATATTACCAAGTGTGTTTGACAGAGCGAGCCAAGGAAATATCTGCCTTCACCACTCCCTTTGGACTTTACAGATACGAACGCCTTCCATTTGGACTATGTAATGCCCCGGCCACCTTCCAGCGAGCTGTCAACCGCGTCATCCAGGGCTTGGATAACACCTACGCCTACTTGGATGATATCGTTGTAGCATCCAACACCTGGAGCGAACATCTACTCCAGCTGCAACGACTGTTCGCCAAGCTCCTGACAGCCGGCCTCACCATCAACTTGGGCAAGTCCACCTTTGCTAAAGGTAAAGTGCGTTACCTTGGTCATGTGATAGGGAGTGGCAGCCTTGCTCCGTTAAACATACACACTCAAGCCATCCAGCATTACCCACAGCCTACCACCAGGAAGCAGCTCCTGCGCTTCCTTGGTCTTGCCTCCTACTACCGTAGGTTTGTGAAGAATTGTAGTACGGTAGCGACACCATTGATCACTTTAACCAGCCCTAAGCAACGGTATCATTGAACCATTCAGCAAACCATTGCTTTTGAACAACTTAAATCCCTGCTCTGTTCCAATCCTATTCTCGTCTCGCCAGATATCACGAAGTCTTTCATCCTCCATGTCGACGCCAGTGGTTCCAGCATCGGGGGTGTCCTGATGCAACAACGTGGCGAGGAGGTTCTACCTGTTAGCTACTACAGCTACAAGTTAAAACCACACCAGAAGAATTACAGCACTATCGAAAAGGAGCTACTCTCCATCGTCCTGAACTTACAGCACTTTGCACCATACCTAAAAGGTGCTCGGTCTACCACCATCTACTCGGACCACAATCTCCTACGCTTCTTGCAGCAAGCCCAATTCAACAATCAACGACTTCTACGATGGGATTTATATCTGCAGAGTTTCAACCTGGAGATCTTCTACGTCAAGGGTACTGACAACATCATAGCAGACGCCCTCTCCAGAGTCAATGAGGTAGAGGCAGCTCCACCTTCCACTCTACCATCAGAAAAAGTAACTTGACCCAGTAAGAGCAGGCTTCAGGGGAGAGTTGTGACGATAATCTCTTTCAAGAGAGATTGAGCCTGCTCTTCCCTACATAAAGTTACTTACACATCTACAAGAATAAGATGCTACATTCAAGATACGTCTACCAGTAGCACAAAACGTTTTGACCAGAGGCAAAATGTAAAAACTACCCCCCTACTCCACTCCCTCCACGCCGGCTCGCCACCCGTCGTCAACCAGCAAACAACCCTTTCCAGCCTGCCTGCTTCTCCGCCGACTGCACACTCGCACCTCTGCACCTCAGTGCCATCTACCTGAGTCGATGATCCAGCCATCATAGTCAGAATATCCTTTTGCTCTCAGCTGTGAACAACTAACTGATATACGTCCTGTTTATCGGTTTGAGGTTCTAAGCTAGCGCTCATATTCTCAGCACCTGTTATTGTCATTTTTGTCTTTATATTATTCTTAGAGTAACATCATTCCTGATCTTAGATTTTATGTTGTATTTTTTGACTTGTTTGTTTGCACTGTACATAAGCCAAGGGATTCCTTTTGTTCATACTTTGTTTTCAGTATTAATTAATGTTTCATTGTACATACTATGTGTTTTGCGTGTCTTCCCTTACTTTTACCACAGACACAGCCAAGCACTCTCTTTTTTTTGTAAATGTGACAGGCATTGACACCAGCCATTAGGAAGACTGCCGAACATCTACACTCCTACATTTTCCCGTCACATGTCATGGGAAATTCACATACAAGGATATTCACATTTCATGGGAGCCTGTCCTAGGAGCTTCACTCAGGTACTAGTACTAGAACATCAATTTGTGGTAAGTGTACTTGGCGTTGCTACAGTTACTTTTCAATATTTTCATTACTTTTCATACTTATATGGTGCTGTGTGTATTGCGCATTCCGAGAGTAGCATATGGTGATTGTTGGAAAACTTTGGATTACATGGTGAATGTAGGCCGCAGTCATTCTCTTAATTGGTCATCCCTCCCTCAGTGTTATTACTCGTGTTTACCACCGTTTGGCCCTAGGATATTTCTCAATCAGACAGATCATCATTTTGGGTACCCTGGTACTTTGGTTTGTCTTCGGGTCAAAGCACCCTATCTTCTGCAATCCGACCGAAGGAGGATAAAGAGGGCCATAGTTCCTCTAGCACGGACTACGTTGCTGAGTTGGGACCTCAGCAGCAGTTCTCGTCACCAGTTGACAATCGCACCCCTACACGTCAGTCAGAGATGATGATATTTACTTAGGTAGGGAATTAGCTTTCTTTTCACATAGCACAAAGTTCGCTAATTCTGTAAGTATCATATTTCATTTAGTGGGAATCCCCTTGCTTATGTCCTATAGAGACTCAGCAAGGTATGCCTACATTCTTGGACTACCTTATTCACTTTTGAAGCAATTACATGTTTCATTTGTTTTAGAAACTCAGTTTCGTTTATTTAGTAGGATTTTCTTGCCCTTATTCTCTTACATTGAGTTGCGGGTACAAGATTTCCTTCGATTTTGATTGATTAATCATTAACGTTAATTGTTAACATTCCAAAGGATAGGTACCAGTTGCCACGTTATCCTGCTTCTGACATTTACCATATCACAACTATATTCGTTGTACATTTATTTGCTAATTTTCACCATGTTTAGCGTACGTTTTGCCTCCTGGTCAAAACGTTTTGTGCTACTGGTAGACGTATCTTGAATGTAGCATCTTATTCTTGTAGAAGTGTAAGTAACTTTATGTAGGGAAGAGCAGGCTCAATCTCTCTTGAAAGAGATTATCGTCACAACTCTCCCCCGAAGCCTGCTCTTACTGGGTCAAGTTAATTCTTCTGATGGTAGAGTGGTAGGTGGAGCTGCCTCTACCTCATAGACTCTGGAGAGGGCGTCTGCTATGATGTTGTCAGTACCCTTGATGTTGAAGATCTCCAGGTTGAAATTCTGCAGATATAAAGCCCATCGTAGAAGTCGTTGAATGTTGAATTGGGCTTGCTGAAAGAAGCGTAGGGGATTGTGATCTGAGTAGATGGTGGTAGACCGAGCACCTTGTAGGTACGATGCAAAGTGCTGTAAATTCAGGACGATGGAGAGTAGCTCCTTTTCGATAGTGCTGTAATTCTTCTGGTGTGGTTTTAACTTGTAGCTGTAGTAGCTAACAGGTAGAACCTCCTCGCCTCGTTGTTGCAACACGACACCCCCGATGCCGGTACCACTGGCGTCGACATGCAGGATGAAAGGCTTCATCTGTATCTGCGGAAGATACAGATGATATTCCACATTTGAGAATGTGCCCCAGTTTCTTCAAAACTTGCAACACATTCTAGAGAGAGTACGTAAATTTGCTGATGACAATCAATTGAAAGCTCTGGAGAGGATGAAGACTCATTACGACCAAAGCAGGAAAATAAGGAAATTTAAACCAGGAGACTTCGTGCTGGAATATTTTCCTATCCCAGGTTCTCCATTGCAAAACAAGTTTTCAGAACCCTACCGCATCAAAGAGTGCAGAAACAACCACAACTACGTTCTTGAGACTCCAGATAGGCGGCGGAAGACCCAGTTTTGCCACGTCAACCTCCTGAAGCAGTATCAAGGTACTCCCCCCACTGTGTTGGTATAATTCTCCTCATTTAAAGGTCCATACCTGCACAGCGAGACCTTCCCTGCTTCTCCTCCCGAAAGCACTGACACTGAGTCAGTGACTTCCAACTCGGAAATCCAAACTGATCGTCATACCTATTTGCAGGACAATAATAGTGCACCTCTCATCAAAATCTTCAAGGAACATCAGAAGTTTTTCAGCGATGATCCACAAGAGTGTAATGTGGTTCAGCACGACATCCTACTCCCTGACACCCGGCCGATTCGTCAACCTTTCTACCGAATCAGCCCGAGCAAAAAGGAAGTTATGCGTGCTGAGGTACAGTACCTCCTGGATCATAGGCTGGCCACCCCTTGTGAGCCCCTTGGGCTTCACCCTGCATCTTGGTGCCGAAACCGCAAGGTAAAGTGAGGTTGTGTACCGATTATGGGAAATTGAATCTTGTGACTGTCAAGGATGCGTACCCCTTACCTAGAATAGATGACATCCTTGACACCATTGGTAATGCCCGGTATTTATCAAAATTAGACTTACTCAAAGGATATTACCATGTATGTTTGACAGAACGAGCGAAGGAAATATCTGCCTTCACCACTCCCTTTGAACTTTACGGATACGAACGCCTTCCATTTGGAGCTATGTAATGCCCCGGCCACCTTCCAAATGCGTCATCCAAGGCTTGGATAACACCTACGCCCACTTGGATGATATCGTTGTAGCATCCAACACCTGGAACGAACATCTGCTCCAGCTGCAACGACTGTTCGCCAAGCTCCTGACAACCGGCCTCACCATCAACCTGGCCAAGTACACCTTTGCTAAAGGTAAAGTGCGTTATCTTGGTCATGTTATAGGGAGTGGCAGCCTAGCTCCGATAAACGTACACACTCAAGCCATCCAGCATTACCCACAGCCTACCACCAAGGTAGGTAGGGAAGTAGGAGGCAAGACTTGGTCTTGCCTCCTACTACCGTAGGTTTGTGAAGAATTTTAGTATGGTAGTGACACCATTGATCACTTTAACCAGCCCTAAGCAACGGTATCATTGGACCATTCAGCAAACCATTGCTTTTGAACAACTTAAATCTCTGCTCTGTTCTAATGCTATTCTCGCCTCGGCAGATATCACGAAGCCTTTCATCCTCCATGTCGACGCCAGAGGTACCGGCGTCGGGGGTGTAAATTCTTAAAAAAGACGAATATCTGGCGAAAATGAACCTCATACTCTCTGACCAAACTAAATTCCAAAGGGTAACGAAGGACACTACAGCTGAAATGAAAGCAAAGGTCAACAAATTGATCGAAACTGTGAACGCCAAGAAATCCGGACTCCACCTGCCAAAGATTATTGGGGAATATAAACCTGGATATGCATATGGAAATGTCAAGACACATAAGCCTGGAAACCCACTTCGGCCAATCATCAGCCAGATACCCACACCCACGTACAGAATGGTGAAGCGACTCAACGGCTTGCTGACTCCTTATGTCCCTTGGGCCTTCAGTCTGAAGTCTCCAAAGGAATTTGTCGACTTACTGCGGGCAACACGGACCACAGGGATTAGAGCCTCGTTGGACGTAGAATCACTGTTTACCAACGTACCTGTGGATGAAACAATCGGGATGATAGCGGACAGAGTGAATCGTGATCCGGCCTGTACTCCTCTTGACATACCAGAAAACATTCTAAGGAAACTACTCCAAGCTTGTACTAAAGAGGCACCCTTCTTGAGCCCGGATGGGCACATGTATAAGCAAGTAGATGGGGTTACCATAGGTTCTCCCCTAGGTGTCCTGTTTGCGAACTTCTACATGGGTACCATCGAACAAAAGGTCTTAGTCGAAATGAACTTGAAACCAGCCATATACTGCAGGTATGTTGACGACATTTTTACACAGGTACCGGATGTCAGACATCTGCAGGATCTGAAGGAGGCATTTGAGCGGAATTCTGTGTTGCGTTTCACTTATGAGATGGAGAAGGATGGGAAACTGCCCTTTCTATATGTAACAGTCATGGAAAGGAGCGGAGGTTTCCACACTTCAGTCTACACTAAGGAAACAAACATAGGAATGTGCCTCAATGCCAACAGTGACTGCCTAGACAGATACAAGAGGAGTGTTGTTAACGCTTATGTCGACCGTGCTCTCAGCCACAGCTCAGGATGGAAGCAAGTCGATGAAGAACTCTGTAGGGTAAGGCAGGTCCTAGTCAACAACGGCTTCTCCAATGGTTTCGTTGAAGACATCATAAGAAGGAAGGTGAAACGCCATGCAATCTCTGAAGAGACAACTAACACAATACCTGTACTGCCTATTAGACTATTTTACAGGAACTTCTTTTCCACAACTCATAAAATGGAGGAAAGGGTCCTGAAAGATATTGTTAATAGAAACGTTATCCCTACTGACAAAAATCAGAAGATACAATTGACGATCTACTATAAAACCAAGAAAACTGCCAACCTACTCATGAGAAACTCTCCAGACACAAAGCAGAACGCTTTAAAAGAGACCAATGTCGTCTATGCCTTCAAATGCCCACTTGGGACTGTAAGCCTCAAAGAATTCAGTATAGAGGCAAAACAACAACATCTCTTTCCAGGCGATTAGCGATACATAAGCAACAGGGCTTCTTTAAGGAACATATAATCTCTTCCCACAACCAGACCATCACCAGAGAAGTCTTAACAAAAAACACGGACATCATCGATAGATACAGCGATAGCAGGTGGCTAGATATCTGCGAGGCACTACAAATTAAGAAGTTGACACCAGCAATCAACAGCCAATTAATGCACAACTATATTTTTCCCACTTCAAGAATCCGCACCAATATGCGAACAAGCCTGAATGGTAACCAGGACTATATGCAATTAAAAACTCACACCCCAGAAGTGACTCGAACCCATACTCCCGGGAGCAATTGTCCTGGGGACCATTCAGGCATGTTAGCACTTGTGTTCCTCACGTGTGCCCCAAAGATTGAGGTGATTTGATAAAATACTATGCCCAAGATTACCATCCGAGTGCCGGCGGAGAAGTGGTTCAAACAGCTTCGGATATCAATTCCTTTTGTCCGGTCGTAATGGTCAAGCGGAATAAGGCGTCCTATACATACCAGTTGCGTTGCTCCTGGGAGTATGGGTTCGAGTCACTTCTGGGGTGTGAGTTTTCAGTTGCATATAGTCCTGGGGACCATTCAGGCTTGTTCGCATTTGTGTTCCTCACATGTGCCCCAAAGAGTGAGGTGATATGATAAAATGCTATGCCCAAGATTACCATCTGAGTGCCGGCGGGAAAGTGGTTCAAATAGCTTCGACTATCACTTCCTTTTGTCCGGTCGTGATGGTCAAGCGGATTAAGGCGTCCTGTACATACCAGTTGCGTTGCTCCTGGGAGTATGGGTTCGAGTCACTTCTGGGGTGTGAGTTTTCAGTTGCATATAGTCCTGGGGACCATCAGGCTTGTTCGCATTTGTGTTCCTCACGTGTGCCCCAAAGATTGAGGTGAATTGATAAAATGCTATGCCCAAGATTACCATCCGAGTGCCGGCGGGGAAGTGGTTCAAACAGCTGGCTATCACTTCCTTATGTCCAGTCGTCATGGTCAAGCGGTTAAGGCGTCCTGTACATACCAGTGGCGTTGCTCCTGGGAGTATGGGTTCGAGTCACTTCTGGGGTGTGAGTTTTCAGTTGCATANTCCCCAATAATCTTTGGCAGGTGGAGTCCAGATTTCTTGGCATTCACAGTTTCAATCAATTTGTTGACCTTTGCTTTCAATTCGGCTGTGGTGTCCTTCGTTACCTTTGGAATTTAGTTTGGTCAGAGAGTATGAGGTTCATTTTCGCCAGATATTCGTCTTCTTAAGGATGACGTATATTGGCGACTTGTTGCCTCTCCTGACAAATATCTCCTTGTTCTCACGAAGGCTCTTAGCTGCCGCTTTGAGCTCGGGGGTGAGTATGGTGCTTCTGTAGTTGCCTCGATTTCTTTCCTCCTTCGTGCAATAAAGTTCTGCATGTAGGTGTCTTTGTCAAAGACAATATCTTTCCAGCTTGTAAGGTGCCAAGAAATCCGGACTCCACCTGCCAATGATTATTGGGGAATATAAACCTGGATATGCGTATGGAAATGTCAAGACACATACGCCTGGAAACCCACTTCGGCCAATCATCAGCCAGATACCCACACCCACTTATAGACTGGCGAAACAACTCAACTCCTTACGTCCCTTGCGCCTTCAGCCTGAAGTCCCCGAAGGAATTTGTTGACTTACTGCGGGGAACACGGGCCACAGGGATAAGAGCCTCGTTGGACGTAGAATCACTGTTTACCAACGTACCTGTGGATGAAACAATCGGGATGATAATGGACCGAGTGTATCGTGATCCGGCCTGTACTCCTCTTGACATACCAGAAAATATCCTGAGGAAACTACTCCAAGCTTGTACTAAGGAGGCACCCTTCTTGAGCCCGGATGGGCACATGTATAAGCAAGTAGATGGGGTCAAAAATGGGTTCTCCCCTAGGTGTCCTGTTTTCGAACTTCTACAAGGGTACTATCGAGAAAAAAGTCTTAGTCGACTTCAACTTGAAACCGGCCATATACTGCAGGTATGTTGACGACATTTTTACACAGGTACCTGATGTCAGACACCTGCAGGAGCTGAAAGAGGCGTTTGAGCAGAATTCTGTGTTGCGTTTCGCTTACAAGATGGAGAAGGATGGGAAGCTGCCCTTTCTAGATGTAACAGTCATGGAAAGGAGCGGAGATTTCCACACTGCAGTCTACACTAAGGAAACAAACATAGGAATGTGCCTAAATGCCAACAGTGACTGCCCAGACAGGTACAAGAGGAGTGTTTTTAATGCTTATGTCGACCGTGCTCTCAGCCACAGCTCAGAATGGAAGCAAGTCGACGAAGAACTCTGTAGGGTAAGTGTGAGATTTTTTTCTTTGACAATTATCAAAAGAAATTAAGTCCTATTGATGTTACGTTAATCGTAACTACCTCGCAAGAGAGGCAGACCTTAAACAGCAAGAGCTGCCAGTGGAAGATATTTAATCTTAAAGCCTAAGATCATAGGACCGCGGGAGCAAACCGCCAGGCGAAACCACCCGGGTAACACCTGTCACTTAGGTCGCTGGCTCCTCCTAGTTGACAACTAATAAAGGGTAGCCGACGGATTCTCACTTCGTATTTATAGAAGTGTGGTGCTGTGCAATGGACTCGAGCTTTAGATACAGACATGATATGAACATAAGCAAGCAAAGCGTTGCAGAACATGAAATGTGGGGCAGTAATATTGGAAGGTTTGACGTAAACGACCGTTTTCTATAACAAACAATTTATTCACAAAATAAACTAAAACTACTACACAGTGAATTGACGTTACTTTACTGTCACTCCAGTGGCACATTCAAGAACAGCTAATCAACAGCCTGATGGACCCACGGGATCCTTCCCGTCGTCGCTGACTGAACAATGACACTAACTGAACAAAGTGGTGCCCACTGGTGACGCAAGCTTGCAATCAATATTGTCACGGCTTCACGGTGAACAATACTCTAATCACTAAACTTGACTGGCGCTCGCTGCTCTCAACGAGGTACCAAGTAACAAGGCGGTTAATCCAAGAATGATAACCCCTTATAAAAATCTTACGTTAACACTTGTCTCTCAGGACAATCAACAACAAAAGTTACTCTAATGAATTTAAACAATTACGTTAACACACACGTGTCTCAACGACACTTAAATGGCAGCAATAACTCGTAAATCAATTAATTACATCAACTTGAAAGTCAAGCATTCGGTGAGTAATTCCCAATTAATTACTGAATACAACAGCCTATTAATTCAGACGAGTATTGATAAAGCCTACTGTCTCTCAACTGACAGTTCACTTCCGGTCTTACGACAAGATTACCTTAACGAGGGTAGACTACTGTACACACACAAGGTTACAACACACTCCGTGTAAACAACAACATCAACACCTGGTGAATTCACTAAGTGGCGGTTACTAATTCTCCTTAATTAGCTACGAGTGCTTAATCCCTCTGTCCACAGACAGATCTGATCAGTCCAACGAATTACAGCAGCTTAATTACAGCGCAATTGACTCCGATCATAACAGACCGATCAACCCCTTACGTTAATCAATCAATTAACGACAGCTCGTTAAATCGTTAACACTACGTTAGTCTTCACTTGACAATTCCTCCACTGCGTGAACTTCACTGTGACTGTTGCCTTTACACGTCTCTACGTTAATCTCAACAATGTTCAACGAACAAGTGACCTCGTTAAGTAAATCGTGACCCCCGGTGACGTTAACTGACTTTAATTCTCACGGAATCCTTCACAGTACACAACGCCTTCCACCAAGGACAAACTTGTCTACGGTTTACACACGGTACAACACAGTACATCACAGTACAACACAGTACATCCTTGCCACTCACGGCAAAACTTGTAAATGATTTCCCAGTAAATTATTCCCCAATAATTCACACTATACCACACACAACAGTAAAATAAGCGCTGGCCAATATAATAATGAAAATTATTTATAACCAAGGGAAACCTCCCTGTTACCACTTTCACTGCTGAAAAAGGGAATCAAATTACAGCAATTTACATACACGGCACATAGAGAACATAGAAGCAAATAACTCACTGTACTCCACCACTGGATGTGTCTCTATGTGTCCTCACACACGTCAAAATCACAGTTGGGCCCAACCTCAACTTGGTGACGTCAAACAGGGTAACTCACACGTCTCCAATTCCCATTCACCTCACTAGGTGGTCACAGGGACAGAGGACAGACGGAACACTGGGGACGAACCCAGCTTCAGAGTTTATTACCCAAACTGAAACAGTGTACTGTACTTACATCACATGCGGGCCCGCTACACACACTCATACATTCGTCACCCTCACACTCCCACTGCTGCTGCTGGATGCTGACGTAGACGTCCTCACTTCCTACACGTGGTCAGGTGGAGCACAGGGTCCTCGACCACGGGGTTTAGCTCCACACACAGCGACCAGGTGTCGCGGGCACTCAGGCCTAGGCCGACCAGGGTGTGCGCACAACAGATATACACAGCGGGGATGCGGTACCACGCCCTTCCACTTGACACGGTACCCCAGGATACGACGGTACACGGTGCTACACGGTACACGAGACAGAGTTCTACACTGTTCGATTGTTCCTCAGAACTTCGTATTCCAGGTTTCTCTCATAACACTGAAACCTTCTCTAGCACGTCTCACTGCAGTACCTTCACGCACAGATGCGTTAGACGGCTGATGTCACTATCCTAGCGCGATAATTAACGGCCCCACTTAGTCCAGTTGCTCTAAGATGGCGTCTCACTATCCCGCGCTTAGACGACAAAGTTCACACTGGTACGGTTCATGCACCTTCCCGATTACCGGATTCTTACGGACGGCACACGGCAAGATAGCAAGAATATAGGCGTGACTTTAGTAACGTTGCAGGCGGTATTTCCCGTTGCTTGGCCTAGCACGGGAAGATACGTCTCTCCATAGCAAGCGTATGAGGTAAGAATGACTTTTTCCCGCCAATACGGCCCCAAGCATACCATGTGGTACCCCTCAGCGTCTTGACCAATCACGGTTCAGCATTCCTGAGGCCCAGGAGCCTTGGCCAATGGTGCACCTGCTCCACGACGCTACCCCCCCTCGCTCACGAGGTGGACACGTGATAGGGGGGGGGTGGTCTACAGCCGTTAACCCCCCATACCTCCCTCTCTACACTTGAATAGTACCAAATTTCCCTGAAATCAACTCCCTTCTGTAATTTCCTTCACAGACCTGATACAGCGATCAGAATGACATCACTAGCTAGCATATGTCCTGGGCTGTCCAACGACACCCAACACGACTGTGGAAAAGTTTATATAAAGAAAGTTGAATCATGGTGCACATCACTGGTGCACTATGCAATTTCGTACTTCATTCAGTGCACGAGAGAGCAGGAAAAATATGTCTCCTGACAGTAAGGCAGGTCCTAGTCAACAACGGCTTCTCCAATGGTTTCATTGAAGACATCATAAGAAGGAAAGTGAAACGCCATGCAACCTCTGAAGAGACAACTAATACAACACCTATACCCTCTATTAGACTATTTTACAGGAACTTCTTCTCCACAGCTCATAAAACGGAGGAAAGGGTCCTGAAAGATATTGTTAATAGAAATGTTATCCCTACAGACAAAAATCAGAAGATACAACTAACGATTTACAATAAAACCAAAAAAACGGCAAGCCTACTCATGAGAAACTCTCCAGACACGGAGCAGAACGCTCTAAAAGAGACAAACGTTGTCTATGCCTTCAAATGCCCTCTTGGGGACTGTAAGCCTCAAAAAATTCAGTATATAGGCAAGACAACAACATCTCTTTCCAGGCGTTCAACGATGCATAAGCAACAGGGCTCCATTAAGGAACATATATTCTCTTCCCACAACCAAACCATCACCAGAGAAATCTTAACAAACAACACAGAAATCATTGGTAGATACAGCGACAGCAGGCGGCTTGACATCTGCGAGGCACTACACATCAAGAAGTCAACACCAGCAATCAACAGCCAATTAACGCACAACTATATTCTACCCACTTTAAGACTCCGCTCTAATATAGAAACATCAAGAAATATGGGCCAATAGGCCTTCTGCAGTTCTATTTGTACCCAACTTCTGCAAATCTATACCCATTGTTCCGTGTTCTGTGTTTGGTTGAAAGTTTGTTTTTCACCCCACTATTGTATTACATCACCTCACCCAAATGCAGGTACTGTTTCAGGCATAAGTTGTGTGTGGATAAACTAAAGTCTTTGAAAATGTAATAAGTTTTACGAAACGCGCTCAAGTGTTGCGTCAGACTAGAAATAAAAATGAATTTTGGAGAATTGATTTTTCATTTACCGTCAACAGTAAAAAGAAACATAAGGAAAATCGAGAAAATTTGTGTTAGGATTTTTAATCTTACCCACATCCCAAAGGCCTCTCGCCCATTTGCTGCCAGGAAATACACGGACCTCATCGGAAAAGTCAACAGAGGGTCAAATAACTTTGATGCACCTGATACCATCAAAGCCTGGCACAATCTGTTACTTTTTGGCAATGCATGCTTAGGTGTACCAGACAGAGGAGGCAAGACACTGGCGTCATCCGTCAATAAAGCAATTAGGGATTTTCCTAGGGCAGACAACCTACTCCGCCTCCCCAAACACACCAAACACCGCCGAGGCAGACCAAGTACGACAATCAGCGACAACAGAAAATTAGGTACCCAAGTCAGCAAGAAAATTGAAGAGGGCAATACAGTCGGGGCACTCAGGTTGATCACAAGTGAGAACAAAATTTTGCCCAGGGATGAAACCACAGCCCAATCACTGAGAGAAAATCACCCCCCTCAGGGCCGTAGGTGGACCTCCCCCACAGGTAAGGGTCCACCCTAACCAGGAACCTCTCGTCCTCCGGGAGTCAGAGGTTTATAAAGCTATCGTTTCATTTCCCCCGGGCTCCTCAGGAGGCTACACAGGGGTAAGACCTCAACATGTGAAGGAAATGGTGAACCCTGTTCTTGGCCCAGCTGCAGAAGCGCTCCTGACAGAAATGACAACGTTTGTCAACAACTGCCTCGCCGGGTTAATCCCTGATGAAATCAAACCATTCTTCTTTGGTGCATCCCTATGTCCCCTGAAAAAGAAGGGGGGAGGGATCAGACCCATTGCCATTGGTAATACCCTTCACCGCCTAGTTGCAAAGGCTGCTGTCAGAAGTATCCGAATGGAAGCAGCCACCATGCTGCAACTCAACCAGCTGGGGTTTGGAGTCCCCCAAGGCTGTGAAGCAGCGGCCCATTCTGCACGAGCCTACATTAGCTCTCTTACTGAAGACAAGGCAGTAGTAAAATTAAATTTTAAAAACGCTTTCAACTCGGTCAAAAGGGAAGCAAAAAGCAAAATTGCATTTTGACTTATTTGTTTGCACTGTACATAGCCAAGGGATTCCTTTTGTTCATACTTTGTTTTCAGTATTAATTAAAGTTTCATTGTTCATACTATGTGTTTTGCGTGTCTTCCCTTACTTTTACCACAGACCACAGCCAAGCAGTCTCTTTTTTTTTGTAAATGTGACAGGCATTGACACCAGCCATTAGGAAGACTGCCGAACATCTACACTCCTACATTTTCCCATCACATTTCATGGGGGCATGTCCTAGGAGCTTCACTCAGGTACTAGTACTAGAATATCAATTTGTGGTAAGTGTACTTGACTTTGATACAGTTGCTTTTCAATATTTTCATTACTTTTCATATTCATATGGTGCTGTGTGTATTGTTCATTCCGAGAGTAGTATATGGTGAGTGTTGGATAACTTTGGATTACATGGTGACTGGAGGCCGCAGTCATTCTCTTAATTGGTCATCTCTCCCTCATTGTTATTACTCGTGTTTACCACCTTTTGTCCCTAGGATATTTCTCACTCAGACAGATCATCATTTTGGGTACCCTGGTACTTTGATTTGTCTTCGGGTCAAAGCACCCTATCTTCTGCAATCCGACCGAAGGAGGATAAAGAGGGCCATAGTTCCTCTAGCACGGACTACGTTGCTGAGTTGGGACCTCAGCAGCAGTTCTCGTCACCAGTTGACAATCGCACCCCTACACGTCGGTCAGAGATGATGATATTTACTTAGGTAGGGAATTAGCTTTCTTTTTTCAGAGCACAAAGTTCGCTAATTCTGTAAGTATAATATTTCATTTAATGGGAATGCCCTTGCTTATGTCCTATAGAGACTCGGCAAGGTATGCCTACATTCTTGGACTACCTTATTCACTTTTGAAGCAATTAAATGTTTCATTTGTTTTAGAAACTCAGTTTCGTTTATTTAGTAGGATTTTCTTGCCCTTATTCTCTTACATTGAGTACCGGGTACAAGATTTCCTGCGATTTTGATTGACTAATCATTAACGTTAATTGTTAACAATTCCACAGGATAGGTACCAGTTGCCACGTTATCTTGTTACTGACATTTACCATATCACAACTATATTCGTTGTACATTTATTTGCTATCTTTCACCATGTTTCGTCTCCAAGCTTTCCGCAACGATCCAGCACGTGAAATAGGGACCTTAAGTCGTGCCAAGAAGACCGAATTACAAGCTCTTGACCACGAGTATCAACTAGATGTCCACCAAGGAGCCAACAAAAATGACTTTCACAACCTAATCATGGATCACCTCTTAGATGAAGGGAAGATTGACTCTGAAACTCACGAAAATTATTCTATTGCAGATAGACATGCTCTGGCAACTATGAAGCTGAAGCTCGAACTTGCAAAGATAGAGCGAGAACAGCAAAAAGAAGCTCTACAAATGAGGGAAAGAGAGGCTGCCATAAGGAAGGAAGAACGGGAATGAGAGGCCGCCTTGAGGAAGGAAAAACAGGAACGTGAGAATGCACTACTCCGTGAGCGTGAGCGAGTACAGCTTGAAACAAAAAACGTCACCTGGAGATACAACGCGAGCATGACAAGAAGCAAGCTGATATGGCTCTAGCATGTCGTCGACAAGAACTAGAGTTGGAAACTACACACCACACTCAGCGCCAACATGTTACCACTAGTCTTCCCGTAAGTTTCAATGTCTCCCATGCAAGTAAGTTAATGCCACCATTCGTTGAGACAGAGATCGACGTCTTTTTCACCACTTTGAGACCCTAGCTAAAAAACTTTGCTGGCCTGGAGACCAATGGTCTACCCTTCTCAGAGTGCATCTCACAGGCAGAGCTGCAGTTACTCTCAGTACCTTAGCGTCTGAGAATGACTACCAGACCCTGAAGCAAGCAGTTCTGGACGCCTACCTTCTCGCCACCGAAAGCTACAGACGAAAATTTCGTGATTATCTAAAGGCAAGTACCACCACGTTTCTAGAATTTGCCAATGCAAAGAAAAGATATTTCACGAAATGGCTGGAAGCAGCACATGTCTCTACCTTTGCAGAACTCGTCAACCTCATGCTAGTTGAAGAATTCTTGAGACGTGTTCCCCCTCCCGTTCGTTTATATTTAGCAGATAAAGAAGAAACCGACTACATCAAATGTGCAAAGTCGGCTGACACCTACAGCCTCATCCACAGGCTATCGTTACCTCCCAGTAAGAAGTCTTGTTACAGTTACGATAAAGTGAGTACAGATCAAGCGAGCTCACAATTGTATTGTAAGTATTGCAAACTCTATGGACATACGATAGATAAATGTGGGAAGTCTCAATACAAAGGTAATAATGAATCTACTAAACCCAAACAGACTCCTCCTAAGTCCGGTAAGCCTGTGATGAATGTTGGTGTTCCTGTTAATGTTCTTTCTCTCTTCAGTAAACACCTGTATCCTGGAACTGTCTCTACCAACGGTACAGATTCGGAGGGACGTTTCAAATTGAAGATCTTGAGGGACACAGCGGCTCTTCAGTCCATAATATTGAAATCAGCTGTGGCTAATATCACCTACACCGGGGAAACCGTCCTCATCACTGACCTCACTGCTACCACTCCATATCCACTCGCCAGAGTCCACCTGGATTGTCCCTTCGTGACCGGTGAAGTCCAAGTCGCCATCAGGAAAAAGCCTTTTCCCATGCCTGGAGTGCAACTTCTCCTGGGCAACGACTTGGCAGAAGATCTGCAACCGTCCAACCTGATCATCATGGACAAACCCCAGGTGTGTACTCTGTAATGGATAATCCCATCTTTGAATATGTTCCAGCAGAGGTTCAAGAAAGTGATGAAGTTTCTCCTCCGGTTTTGGTGACCACCCGTGCACAAGCTGCACGACCGCAACCAGCTGACTCTACTGCTACCGCTGTCCCTCAAGACCCTCAGAATCTACCACCGAATCTTACTAGGTTGGAGTTCCGTAAGTTACAGAGGGAAGATCTTCATTAACACCATTATTCTTCCAGGCTGAGACTCAACCTGACAGTATTCCTGGGTTTTTCCTAGAGAATCAGCTGCTCTACCGCAGATACAGACCCAGTAAGCTGAAGGAGGATGACGATTGGGCCAATGTCGAACAACTAGTGATTCCCACCAGCCTACGGCCCAATATTCTACACCTGGCCCACGGAGCACTTTCTCACTATGGTTTTAACAAAACCTACCACGGAATCCGACAAGACTACTACTGGCCAGGTATGGTTAAAGAAGTCAAACAGTACGTACAACAGTGTCATACATGTCAGATGGCAGGTAAACCTAACATCTCTATCCCCAGAGCTCCATTGACTCCTATCCAGGTGCCTGCGGAACCTTCCACAGACTCATCATAGACTGTGTTGGTCCTTTACCCCGGACCAGTTCTGGCAACGCCTATATACTAACCATCCTGTGTCCTACCACCAGATTCCCCATAGCAGTTCCAGTAAAGAACATTACGGCTGCTACTGTGGTGAAACACCTATTGAAGATCTTCACCCAGTATGGATTTCCAAGAGAGGTTCAAAGTGACTGTGGCACCAACTTCACCAGTGATCTCTTCAAGAAGACACTGGAAGAGTTCAACATCACACAGGTATTGTCCAGCCCCTATCATCCTGCTTCACAGGGTTCTCTTGAACGTAGTCATCAGACTATTAAAGCACTCCTAAAGAAATTTTGCAATGAGACCTTGAAGGATTGGGATAAACAACTTGACCTCATTATGTGCATTTTCAGAAGTCTCCCCAATGAGTCTCTAGGAGTATCTCCTTATGAGATGCTCTACGGACGTAAGTGCCGTACTCCTCTCAAAGCTTTTAAAGACTCTACGTAATGCCACCTTCAGTGACCCTCAGAATGTGCCCCAGTTTCTTCAAAACTTACAACACATTCTAGAGAGAGTACGTAAATTTGCTAATGACAATCTATTGAAAGCTCAGGAGAGGATGAAGACTCATTATGACCAAAGCAGCAAAATAAGGAAATTTAAACCAGGAGACTTCGTGTTGGCATATTTTCCTATCCCAGGTTCTCCATTGCAAAACAAGTTTTCAGGACCCTACCGCATCAAGGAGTGCAGAAACAACCACAACTACGTTCTTGAGACTCCAGATAGGCGGCGGAAGACCCAGTTGTGCCACGTCAACCTCCTGAAGCAGTATCAAGGTACTCCCCCCACTGTGTTGGTATCATTCTCCTCATTTAAAGGTCCATACCTCCACAGTGAGACCTTCCCTGCTTCTCCTCCCGAAAGCACTGACACTGAGTCAGTGCCTTCCAACTCGGAAATCCTAACTGATCTTCATACCTATTTGCAGGACAATAATAGTGCACCTCTCATCAAAATCTTCAAGGAACATCAGAAGTTGTTCAGCGATGATCCACAAGAGTGTAATGTGGTTCAGCACGACATCCAACTACTCCCTGACACCCGGCCGATTCGTCAACCATTCTACCGAATCAGCCCTAGCAAAAAGGAAGTTATGCGTGCTGAGGTACAGTACCTCCTGGATCATGGGCTGGCCACCCCTTGTGAGTCCCCTGGGCCTCACCCTGCATCTTGGTGCCGAAACCGCAAGGTAAAGTGAGGTTGTGTACCGATTATCGGAAATTGAATCTTGTGACTGTCAAGGATGCGTACCCCTTACCTAGAATAGATGACATCCTTGACGCCATTGGTAATGTCCGGTATTTATCAAAATTAGACTTACTCAAAGGATATTACCAAGTGTGTTTGACAGAGCGAGCCAAGGAAATATCTGCCTTCACCACTCCCTTTGGACTTTACAGATACGAACGCCTTCCATTTGGACTATGTAATGCCCCGGCCACCTTCCAGCGAGCTGTCAACCGCGTCATCCAGGGCTTGGATAACACCTACGCCTACTTGGATGATATCGTTGTAGCATCCAACACCTGGAACGAACATCTGCTCCAGCTGCAACGATTGTTCGCCAAGCTCCTGACAGCCGGCCTCACCATCAACTTGGGCAAGTCCACCTTTGCTAAAGGTAAAGTGCGTTATCTTGGTCATGTGATAGGGAGTGGCAGCCTAGCTCCGTTAAACATACACACTCAAGCCATCCAGCATTACCCACAGCCTACCACCAGGAAGCAGCTCCTGCGCTTCCTTGGTCTTGCCTCCTACTACCGTAGGTTTGTGAAGAATTTTAGTACGGTAGCGACACCATTGATCACTTTAACCAGCCCTAAGCAACGGTATCATTGGACCATTCAGCAAACCATTGCTTTTGAACAACTTAAATCACTGCTCTGTTCTAATCCTATTCTCGCCTCGCCAGATATCACGAAGCCTTTCATCCTCCATGTCGACGCCAGTGGTACCGGCATCGGGGGTGTCCTGATGCAACAACGAGGCGAGGAGGTTCTACCTGTTAGCTACTACAGCTACAAGTTAAAACCACACCAGAAGAATTACAGCACTATCGAAAAGGAGCTACTCTCCATCGTCCTGAACTTACAGCACTTTGCACCATACCTACAAGGTGCTCGGTCTACCACCATCTACTCGGACCACAATCTCCTACGCTTCTTGCAGCAAGCCCAATTCAACAATCAACGACTTCTACGATGGGATTTATATCTGCAGAGTTTCAACCTGGAGATCTTCTACGTCAAGGGTACTGACAACATCATAGCAGACGCCCTCTCCAGAGTCAATGAGGTAGAGGCAGCTCCACCTTCCACTCTACCATCAGAAAAAGTAACTTGACCCAGTAAGAGCAGGCTTCAGGGGAGAGTTGTGACGATAATCTCTTTCAAGAGAGATTGAGCCTGCTCTTCCCTACATAAAGTTACTTACACATCTACAAGAATAAGATGCTACATTCAAGATACGTCTACCAGTAGCACAAAACGTTTTGACCAGAGGCAAAATGTAAAAACTACCCCCTACTCCACTCCCTCCACGCCGGCTCGCCACCCGTCGTCAACCAGCAAACAACCCTTTCCAGCCTGCCTGCTTCTCCGCCGACTGCACACTCGCACCTCTGCACCTCAGTGCCATCTACCTGAGTCGATGATCCAGCCATCATAGTCAGAATATCCTTTTGCTCTCAGCTGTGAACAACTAACTGATATACGTCCTGTTTATCGGTGGAGGTTCTAAGCTAGCGCTCATATTCTCAGCACCTGTTATT
>WNGS01108012.1:23821-27646 GCA_020271785.1 Procambarus virginalis | reverse complement strand
GAATATATCGCATATTCTGTATTTACTATCTTCTGATTTAGGGCTTCTATCCCTCTAACTATTTTCTTAGCATCAGGGCTTAGCTGAAAGAGGAGTTCTCCAAAACTCATTTTGTAATTTCAAGGTGAAGAAAAGAAGTGAATTACTATATAATGCATTACACTTATTTATACAATTTGCACAACGTTTCGAACCTCCATGGTTCATTCTCAAGTGAAAAGATTTGTCAGAACTGGTTGATTTATACCCTCACTGGATCAGGTGACAAGACAATAAAGGTGAAAACATGGGGTATACATAAGGGATAAGTGGGGGTGAAACATAAGAACATAAGAATAGAGGTAATTGCAGAAGGCCTATTGGCCGATACGAGGCAGCTCCTATCTACATACAAAGATTAATCAGGTGTAATTGGCCTGTTATGTTGAACAGTGTCTTCTGTGTTGGCATCGTTATGTTCTGGTCTTGTCCTTACTCTCATGGTGGGTAGAGTAAATAGTTCCGTGATTTGGGTGTTCATGGTAGGTTGTTCTATTCTTATGTAAATTGCTTCAAGAATTTGTAATCTTCTTGCATCTTGGGTTTTGTCTATTATACAGGTATTTTTGTTCAACATTTCTCTTGTTAGGGTGATGTCATGGGCTTGTCTCATGTGATTCCTGGGGGCACCGGATTGAAGATGGCATGTCAAACGCCTCGTCAGCTTGGTCGACGTCATACCTATGTACTTAGATTGAAGGTTACATCCTTCGTGGGGGCAAGTGTACATGTATACAACGCTGGACTGCTGTAGAGAGTTCTCCGTCGGCTTCGGGCTGTTTTTGATAAGGAGTTCGGAAGTCTTCTTGGTTTTGTAGAATAAGATCAGGTCTATGTTTTGGTTAGGAGTAGTGCTTTTTACTCCTTTATGGATTATTTCTTTCATTATTCTTTCCTCTTTTATATGTTCACTGTGAATGGTTGCTTTGTAATATAATTTTATTGGAGGTATTGTGGTTTCTGTTCTAGGTTCAGGATTATACCATCGGTCCAAGTGTCTTCTTATAGCAGCGTTTATTTCCGCGTTGCTATATCCGTTGTTCATCAATACCTGAGTTATTCTTTCAAACTCTCTACTCACGTTGCTCCATTCGGAGCAGTTTGTAAGCGTTCCACGAATATAAGCATTGAGAAACTGGCTTTGTATCTTTGGGAACACTCACTTCTACCGTTCAGGCATAATCCTATGTTGGTGGGCTTAGTATATACGTTGGTGCTTAAAGAGGTTCCTGTTTTTGTTATTAGTACATCCAAGAATGGCAGACTGTTATTTTCACTATTTTCATGTGTAAATCGAAGTACTGGCTCTCTCTCTAGATGGCTTTTTAGATCAATTAGTTCATCTGAGTCTTTTACTATTACGAATATGTCACCTACATAACGGCAATATACAGTTGGTTTTTGTCTGCTACTGAAGACTCTGTCTTCGATGGTTCCCATATAAAAATTAGCAAATAAAACTCCTAAGGGGGAGCCCATTGCTACTCCGTCTATTTGTAAATACATGTCTCCTTGTGGACTGATGAAAGGGGCTTCCTTTGTACATGCTTCGAGAAGACTCATCAAGTGTGGCTCCGGTATGTCTAATTTGGGGGTGCTCTCGTCTCTGTATACTCTGTCCAGTATCATTCCTATGGTTGTGTCGACTGGGACGTTGGTAAATAGGGATTCGACGTCCAGGGAAGCAATGATTCCATCGGGCTGGGTAGATTTGATTAATTCTAGGAAATCTGCTGATGATTGTAGACTATACTTACTTGGAGTATATGGAGTTAGGAGTTCGTTAAGTCTTTTTGCCAGGTGATAGGTTGGAGTTGGTATTTGGCTGATTATTGGGCGTAGTGGGTTACCTGGTTTGTGTGTCTTAACAGTAAGAGTTAAGACACACAAACCAGGTAACCCACTACGCCCAATAATCAGCCAAATACCAACTCCAACCTATCACCTGGCAAAAAGACTTAACGAACTCCTAACTCCATATACTCCAAGTAAGTATAGTCTACAATCATCAGCAGATTTCCTAGAATTAATCAAATCTACCCAGCCCGATGGAATCATTGCTTCCCTGGACGTCGAATCCCTATTTACCAACGTCCCAGTCGACACAACCATAGGAATGATACTGAACAGAGTATACAGAGACGAGAGCACCCCCAAATTAGACATATATATATATTAATAAATTGGTGTATACTGGCAGCAGGTTTTCTTTTAAACATGTCTCATTAAATATGACCGCATATTCTGTATTTACTATCTTCTGATTTAGGGCTTCTATCCCTCTAACTATTTTCTTAGCATCAGGGCTTAGCTGAAAGAGGAGTTCTCCAAAACTCATTTTTGTAATTTCAAGGTGAAGAAAAGAAGTGAATTACTATATAATGCATTACACTTATTTATACAATTTGCACAACGTTTCGAACCTCCATGGTTCATTCTCAAGTGAAAAGATTTGTCAGAACTGGTTGATTTATACCCTCACTGGATCAGGTGACAAGACAATAAAGGTGAAAACATGGGGGTATACATAAGGGATAAGTGGGGGGTGAAACATAAGAACATAAGAATAGAGGTAATTGCAGAAGGCCTATTGGCCGATACGAGGCAGCTCCTATCTACATACAAAGATTAATCAGGTGTAATTGGCCTGTTATGTTGAACAGTGTCTTCTGTGTTGGCATCGTTATGTTCTGGTCTTGTCCTTACTCTCATGGTGGGTAGAGTAAATAGTTCCGTGATTTGGGTGTTCATGGTAGGTTGTTCTATTCTTATGTAAATTGCTTCAAGAATTTGTAATCTTCTTGCATCTTGGGTTTTGTCTATTATACAGGTATTTTTGTTCAACATTTCTCTTGTTAGGGTGATGTCATGGGCTTGTCTCATGTGATTCCTGGGGGCACCGGATTGAAGATGGCATGTCAAACGCCTCGTCAGCTTGGTCGACGTCATACCTATGTACTTAGATTGAAGGTTACATCCTTCGTGGGGGCAAGTGTACATGTATACAACGCTGGACTGCTGTAGAGAGTTCTCCGTCGGCTTCGGGCTGTTTTTGATAAGGAGTTCGGAAGTCTTCTTGGTTTTGTAGAATAAGATCAGGTCTATGTTTTGGTTAGGAGTAGTGCTTTTTACTCCTTTATGGATTATTTCTTTCATTATTCTTTCCTCTTTTATATGTTCACTGTGAATGGTTGCTTTGTAATATAATTTTATTGGAGGTATTGTGGTTTCTGTTCTAGGTTCAGGATTATACCATCGGTCCAAGTGTCTTCTTATAGCAGCGTTTATTTCCGCGTTGCTATATCCGTTGTTCATCAATACCTGAGTTATTCTTTCAAACTCTCTACTCACGTTGCTCCATTCGGAGCAGTGGGTAAGCGTTCCACGAATATAAGCATTGAGAAACTGGCTTTGTATCTTTGGGAACACTCACTTCTACCGTTCAGGCATAATCCTATGTTGGTGGGCTTAGTATATACGTTGGTGCTTAAAGAGGTTCCTGTTTTTGTTATTAGTACATCCAAGAATGGCAGACTGTTATTTTCACTATTTTCATGTGTAAATCGAAGTACTGGCTCTCTCTCTAGATGGCTTTTTAGATCAATTAGTTCATCTGAGTCTTTTACTATTACGAATATGTCACCTACATAACGGCAATATACAGTTGGTTTTTGTCTGCTACTGAAGACTCTGTCTTCGATGGTTCCCATATAAAAATTAGCAAATAAAAACTCCTAAGGGGGAGCCCATTGCTACTCCGTCTATTTGTAAATACATGTCTCCTTG
>WNGS01108012.1:8821-18821 GCA_020271785.1 Procambarus virginalis | reverse complement strand
ACGATCCCCACCGCGAAGAATCGTTAAAAGATAAAAATGAAAAAGATGTGTCTTGAAAGATTACAGAGTACCCAACAACGTAGGCAGACTTGGACTCATCCGTGAAGAGGGCAACAGAATGTGAATGTGAAGAAAAATGTTAACCAAAAGGCGTTTCAGAATAAGAGAGGTGGAAGCCTTCATCATATAGATGAAGCCTTCATCATGACGTAGAAAGAGAACGCAGAAGACACTATAAACGCAGGAAAAGAATAACGGAACTGCTTATGCAGACACGAATTTCCCGTCAAAGAAGGAATAATTTAAATAGGGAGATTGAAGAAATCGAGCGGAAATTGAAACACTCATATGAAACTGAAGAAAGGCAGTTAGAACAGAAAGCAATTCAGGAAATAAAGAAAAATCCAAAATACTTCTTCACATATGCGAAATCAAAAGCAAAAACTACTGCCAGTATTGGACCTATTCGTACAAGTGAAGGTTCATACACGGAGGATGACAAAGAAATTAGTGAAATCCTAAAAAAGCAGTATGAGGACATTTAGCACTCCAATAAACAACATGAAAGTAGAAGATCCAGACAATTTCTTTATGCGGGATATCCAAACCCCTGTAAATATAACTGATATCAACACGAGCGCACTAAATTTGAAAGAGAAATTGAAAACATGCCCATGCACTCGGCCCAGGTCCAGACTCATGGAATTCAATATTTATAAAGAAATGCAAAGTGCCGGTAGCACAGGCACTCAGTATAGTGTGGAGGAAGAGCTTGGACACGGGGGAGATACCAGATGCACTTAAAGTAGCAGACATAGCCCCTCTACACAAGGGAGGGAGCAAAGCATTGGCAAAGAATTATAGACCAGTTGCACTAACATCGCACATAATAAAAGTATTTGAGAGAGTGATTAGGAGTCAGGTCACCAATTTCATGGAGACCAATGACCTTCACAACCCAGGCCAACATGGATTTCGAGCGGGAAGATCGTGCCTCTCACAGCTACTTGAGCACTACGATAAAGTCACTGAGGCATTAGAAGAAAAACAGAATGCTGATGTGATATACACGGACTTCGCAAAGGCATTCGATAAATGTGACCATGGCGTGATAGCACACAAAATGAAGTCAATGGGAATACCGGTAAAGTAGGACGCTGGATACTCAGTTTTCTGTCAAACAGGACTCAGCAGTAACGGTCAACCATATAAATCTAGTCCAAGTGCAGTTAAAAAGCTCTGTACCTCAGGGTACAGTCCTTGCACCGCTGCTTTTTTCCTTATTCTCATATCAGATATAGACAAAAATACAAGTCACAGCTTCGTATCATCCTTTGCAGACGACACAAAAATCAGTAAGAAAATTACCTCGGCTGAAGACATTGAAAAACTTCAAGCTGATATTAATAAAGTTTTCGACTGGGCATCAGAAAATAATATGATGTTTAACAGTGACAAATTCCAGGTACTCAGGTACGGTAAAAATGAGGACCTTAAACATAATACAGGGTACAAAACACAATCAAATGTGCCCATAGTAGGAAAACAACATGTAAAGGATTTGGGAATAATGATGTCTGACGACCTAACGTTTAGGGAGCATAACCAAGCAAATATTGCGACAGCCAGAAAAATGATAGGATGGATTACGAGAACTTTCAAATCCAGGGATCCCATCACAATGCTTGTACTCTTCAAGTCACTTGTGCTGTCCCGTCTTGAGTACTGTTCAGTACTCACTTCCCCCTTTAGAGCAGGAGAGATTGCTGAAATAGAGGGAATACAGAGAACATATACGGCACGCATAGACGCGATAAAGCACCTAAATTATTGGGATCGTCTCAAAGCTCTCCAAATGTACTCACTAGAAAGAAGACGAGAGAGATATCAAATAATATACACCTGGAAGATACTGGAGGGCCAGGTCCCAAATCTACACAGTAAAATAACAACGTACTGGAGTGAACGATATGGAAGAAAATGCAGAATAGAGCCAGTGAAGAGCAGGGGTGCCATAGGCACAATCAGAGAACACTGTATAAACATCAGAGGTCCGCGGTTGTTCAACGTCCTCCCAGCAAGCATAAGAAATATTGCCGGAACAACCGTGGACATCTTCAAGAGGAAACTAGATTTATTCCTCCAAGGAGTTCCGGACCAGCCGGGCTGTGGTGGGTATGTGGGCCTGCGGGCCGCTCCAAGCAACAGCCTAGTGGACCAAACTCTCACAAGTCAAGCCTGGCCTCGGGCCGGGCTTGGGGAGTAGAAGAACTCCCAGAACCCCATCAACCAGGTATCAACCAGGTAACCTGCATGAAGCGAGACCGTCGCTCTACCGTCCACCCCAAATCCTTTTTCGATTACAGTAAAATAACTACAACACATGTATTATTTTATTATTAGTAGTAGTAGGCATCCTTCAGTCTCAGGAGACTATGGAGTTGTGCTCTGGTTGTCAATCCTGGTGCAGCGTCTGGTGTGACTGATGAGGCCAATCCCAGAGTGGCAGTCCAGCCCACACCCAGCACAAACGAAGTCCGATTCTGGTCTGTCTTCCTGGCTACCGGCTTTCCTTCTCTGTCTCTTTGCCTCCGATTCCTTGGCAAGTGACTCCTCGAACTTGGAGAGACCTCTTTGAACAGACTGCCCCCAGGCTGAACGGTCTGCAGCCAGTGTCTCCGACATAGCAAGATCGACGTCCATGGCTTTCAGGTCCCTCTTGCATACGTCTTTGTACCGTACTGGGGCTTGCCTGTTGGACGCTTTCCCTGCATCAGCTCTCCGTACAGGAGATCCTTGGGGATCCTGCCGTCGCCCATTCTCACAACATGCCCGAGCCAGCGCATTCGTCTCTGTTCAGCATTGTGTACATGCTGGTGATTCTTGCTCTCCCCAAGACGTTGTTGTTTGTCACCTTGTCCTGCCAGGTGATGTCCAAGATGTGTCGGAGGCAGCGAATGTGGTAGGCATTCAGCTGTCTTTCCTGACGGGCGCGGAGTGTCCAAGACTCACTGCCATAAAGGAGTGCGCTCAGGACACAGGTTCTGTAAACCTGAATCTTAGTACTGTACATGTATTATTATTGGCTGTAATAGTACACAAGTAATAGTCAAACTACTGTCCGGTCCTGAAAATAGAAATACTCCATTTACTGATACTATCGGCTTACCATTACAGACTTTCCTATGACCTTATGTACAGTATTTAAAAACAAAGCAAGCAAATAAACAACACTTTAATATACCAGAAGTCTAATTTATTTGGAAATTAATGATAAAATATATTTGGACCCTTTTTCTCAGAAACCGTTAACCTTACACAAGACATGCGGAGGACCATTTTCGCCAAGAATTAAATTTCCTTTTACAAAAATATTAGTTACCTATTTAGCTAAAACTGAGAAGAAACTTGCGTATTTTACAAAAATATTTTCGGCGTTATTTTTCCAAGATGGCGGCGCAAGCTCACTTTTCGAGAAGGGGTGACGCGTAGAATAAGGACTCGTATAATAAAGGATTTAACACAGTATCAGGGTGTTTTTTCGAATTGTCATTATTTTGTTATTTTAACCTGGGTACTGGAACCCATTGAGCATCTGAGCTTGCCCAGAGTTCTGCCAAGGACTTATGTCGAAGGTTTGGCATCACTGAAGACATTCCTGTTATGCAGGCGATGAGTCACAATAACGTGGCTGAAGTATGTTGACCAGACCACACACTAGAAGGTGAAGGGACGACGACGTTTCGGTCCGTCCTGGACCATTCTCAAGTCGATTGTGAGAATGGTCGACTTGAGAATGGTCCAGGACGGACCGAAACGTCGTCGTCCCTTCACCTTCTAGTGTGTGGTCTGGTCAACACATTCCTGGTATTTTCAATATGGTGGTCATGTATATATAGAGAGGGATGCCGTGTGAGGGGTGGAGGCCAGGTAGCCAGGCAGGACGGCCAGCGTCAACGTGACCTTGTGCCATCACCACCCACCAACACTCCTCACATTCCAACGCTCCCTCCACCAAAAAGTAGCCCGGGAAGACAAACAAATTACATGGGGGGCGGATATAATTATTACCCAAGAAGCTTACTGCTTCACACCACGGGAGACATCTCCCGTCACGCAGGGTGCAGTCGCACCTCCACAGATCTCCAGTATTATCTACTGATACTGGTAATGGCTCAAAAGGGCCTCCACTTACGGGCTATTCATGCCCGTGCCACCTTTTGGGTGGCTTAATCTTCATCAATCAATCACCTACTGCTCATTCTTGCATCAACGTGTGGAGCCTGAAGTGGGTTTGGGGAGTTTTACTCCCTGAGCCCGGCCTGGTGCCAGGCTTGAGTTAATAAAGTCAGTCTCCAGCTGCGGGCGGGCTTGCTAATATACACAAGCAAAAATGGGGTCATGCAAAGACCTTCAAGGTGCTTAAGCCGTCCTTCTGGCCGTGAAGACGCCGTGACGTCACCACCAACCACACCACCCACTTTTCAACAGACAATTTCCGGTGTTCCTTTAAAATACAAACGCTCACATTTACACTGGATATCTGTAGAGTAATGACTTGGTATAAAATATAAGGATAAGGCAACCCTGTCCTCCAAACACTACAGCACCTCTAGCTGCTATAGACGGAATGTTGCAACGAGTGTGTCAACGTTTTGTACTACTGATTTAATAGACGACCAGACAAATAAAACAAAAATGAACCTGGGAGCCGGTCGGCCGAGTGGATAGCACACTGGACTTGTGATCCTGTGGTCCTGGGTTCGATCCCAGGCGCCGGGAGAAACAATGGGCAGAGTTTCTTTCACCCTATGCCCCTGTTACCTAGCAGTAAAATAGCTACCTGGGTGTTAGTCAGCTGTCACGGGCTGCTTCCTGGGGGTGGAGGCCTGGTCGAGGACCGGGCCGCGGGGACACTAAAAAGCCCCGAAATCATCTCAAGATAACCTTATGAAATGTATATTAAGTAGAATGAAGTCATTCTACTTAACATACAGTGCTGCCCTCGGCTAACATGTCAGCACAAAGACATGGGAGCAATAGTAACAGTTAACAGAGCAGCTTAATGTGTATAGCTTATACAGGCAGGCAGCGAGCACCAGATGGCCTCCTCTGGTGTTACAAGAGGGTCAACACTACAAGTCTTCTCAACTCGCGGCGGCATATTACACTCACTACTGTAATACCATAGAGGTGTTCATCCTCCACCACACATTAACACCTATCTTGACCAGACCACACACTAGAAGGTGAAGGGACGACGACGTTTCGGTCCGTCCTGGACCATTCTCAAATCGATTCTCATTCTCATTCACAATCGACTTGAGAATGGTCCAGGACGGACCGAAACGTCGTCGTCCCTTCACCTTCTAGTGTGTGGTCTGGTCAACATACTTTAGCCACGTTATTGTGACTCATCGCCTGCATTAACACCTATTATAATATCACTGTTACAGACCTTCAGCTTCCTCACAGGCAATAATTAACAATAACATCAGCAATGAGACTCGGTTAGAGAAGACAATTGTCTAATCGCTGAATAAACTACAGCATTCCACACTCTTAAAACGGCATTGATAAAATGATCACCTCTCTCGCTAGTTATAATGTGGTGTAAGGGAAGGGAACTATCAGGGGGAAAGCGCCAAGCCATTACGACTATATAGCACTTGGAAGGGGCCAGGATACGGATTTGGGATGGGACGGAGGGAGGAATGAAGTATATAACAACTGCATATAAGTATTGCACCACGGGAGACATCTCCTGTCCACGAGGCTAAGCATAGCCCGTGCTTCTTGCCCCGCTCCTGTGCCAGGTAAGTTACGGGCTCACCATAGCCAGTGCTACTTGGAACTTGTTCCGAGTAGCTGAATCTATAACAACAACAACAGTATTGCACGAACTCCAACGACTGCACGGCTCAGCCAAAGAAAAAAACGGATGATCTAGAGGTCTACAATAACCCCACCAGCTCCATAACTGGTACAGCCAGCCCTCCAGGGCTGAAATCCACCATGAAGACCCCATCCATCCCCAGATCTCAAGTATCAGCTACTGATACAGATAATGGCTCCAAAGAGCTCCATTTACGGGCTCACCATAGCCCGTGCTACTTGGAACGTTTTGTTCTGAGTAGCTGAATCTAAAAAAAAAATATAACATTGCAAGAGTTACAGCCCCTTTCCTGTGCCAGGTAAGTCTATTACGGGCTCACCATAGTCCGTGCTACTTGCCCCGCTCCTGTGCCAGGTAAGTCCACTACGGGCTCACCATAGCCCGTGCTACTTGCCCCGCTCCTGTGCCAGGTAAGTCCACTACGGGCTCACCATAGCCCGTGCTACTTGGAACATTTTGTTCCCAGTCGCTGAGTCTAAAACACCACCAACAGCATAGCTCTCCACATATGTCAGTTGCTGAATTTAGAAACTGTACTTGTGGTCAGTCTCGAGCCCATTGTTGGTGTGACGATGTGTACTGAATTTGTAACTAGTTCACAAGATTGTAACTTGCTTCACCCGTCCTCGACTCCGAGTCCATACATCCAGCGGTCGACCCCACCAACGCATTCATAAATGTTTACATGCTGTTCATTCAAAACAGGAATTTTCTCAATTATAAATTAATATTATGATATAATAGCATATTGTGCATATAAGGCATAGGTTAGGTTAGGGTGTTTAGGTTCTGTTGGAGATTATTTGTATTTGTAGTACGTGGGTGAAGCATTTACAGCGTTGTGGTTCGAACAAAAGTCGTCAGTGAAGCACTTGTTCCGGAAGTGTTCGAACGTCATCAGTTATGAGTTGTGTGTAAACCGTTTTTCATTCATAAACACCTGCGGGTTTGGCGGGTGGATGGAATGGACTTTGGGCCTTTGTTTGGAGGGCGGGTTGCTTGCTTAGCTAAATGAATTGTGGGGTTCAGTCCCTGAGCCCATTATGTGCCTCTGTAACCCTTTCCACTACCGCCCACAAGATGGGTATGGGGTGTATTATAAGTAGCCTAAACTAACTCACTAAGTTCTCACCTCACAACATAATATTGACATCACACAACTTACACTATACATAGAACCGTACACGGTGTCACAGAATTACCAATATATTTCTATGAAATATATTTCTATGAAATATATTGCGAATTACAAAAAAACAACACATTATTGATGTTTATCATGTTTAATATGTTAGATATATAAAAAAAATCGAAACTATTTCATCTCTTTTTCAGAAGTCTAACCTAATACAGTAAATAATATACAAGAACGCACCTTTGTTGTGAAGTCCCGTATCAACGGATTTTTATATATTGAAATCAGATTTATGGGAAATTTCACGGACTCAGTCTTACAAACACAGCGATGCCCGACCTTGTGAATAAATTTAAAGTAAGTAATTATCAATAGAAGGCACCAAACCGGGAAGGCTATGTAGCACCGAATAAATTTAAAAGAACTGGATCCGTGTGCAGGCGATGAGTCACAATAACGTGGCTAAAGTATGTTGACCAGACCACACACTAGAAGGTGAAGGGACGACGACGTTTCGGTCCGTCCTGGACCATTCTCAAGTCGATTCTCATCGACTTGAGAATGGTCCAGGACGGACCGAAACGTCGTCGTCCCTTCACCTTCTAGTGTGTGGTCTGGTCAACTGGATCCGTACACGAGAACGCGGGAAGAGGACGTCCAAGGACAGAGGGTGGTAGTATCGAAGGTGTACGATAATTATTCCAGGATGAAGGTCTCAATGGATTTGACCTATAATTTATAAACGATCTGTTTTGTATCAGAAATAGCTAAAAACGTGAAATTATGTAGATTTGCTATAGATTCGTCCGACTTCATTTAAATATATAGCTAATTCTAGAACAAGGATCCCAAGAATATCAACTTCATCACATCATAACAGCAGCATCAACAGAAAGCATAACATTTTAACCAAACCAAATCATATCACTAAAACTAATCCAATGAAACATGTCGCAACATAACAAATTAGTACAACAATATATAATGCGATATGATGGCGGTCTGCGTCCTCGGCTCACAACTGAGAGGACCCAGGTTCAGTCCCCATGCCCACACAGAAACGGTTTGGCACCTGATGCCTCTGTTCACCTATCAGAAAAATTAAGTGCCCGGGAGTTTAGTGATTGGCCTAGAGGAACCTGGATAAGCATAACGCTTCCTGTTCACGACAACGACAATTATACACCAAGGTTGCCTTGAGGTGTTTCCAGGGATCAATGTCCTCGCGGCCCCGTTCTTATTAAAATAAGAACGGCTTAGAATGAATTAAAGGTACTTTGTTGCCAAAGGACTTCACGCTACAAAACTTGAATAACTCGTTTATAAGGAGGGTAGATATACCCTAAGTTTCTATATCCCTTTGAGATGCATTTTATTGTCTCAAACATACTTCAACACATTTATACGTTTTTAATTTTAAGATAAATATATATATATCTATATATATATATATATATATATATATATATTATAATAATATATATATATATATATATATATATATAATATATATATATATAATATATATATATATATATATATTAGTATGTCTATTGCATCACGTGTTAAGAGAGTTTAGTGGAGCGACAATCAAACAATCTATTCTGAATGCGATCAGAAAATATGAAGGATTCGATGGCAGCCAGTAGAAGATCCAGTTGATACTAGCATCTTAGGTGACAGCCAACCACGAGAGCTGCCATCACTATGCTCCACCCACCGCCGGGCCGAGCGGACAGCACACTGGACTTGTGATCCTGTGGTCCTGGGTTCGATCCGGGCGCCGGCGAGAAACAATTGGCAGAGTTTCTTTCACCCTATGTCCCTGTTACCTAGCAGTAAAATAGGTAGCTGGGTGTTAGTCAGCTGTCACGGGCTGCTTCCTGGGGGTGGAGGCCTGGTCGAGGACCGGGCCGCGGGGACACAAAGCCCCGAAATCATCTCAAGACAACCTCAAGATAACCTCCTTACAACCCTCCTTCCCCCACCCTGCCAACTTTTACCACCCTCCACCATCATCTCCACATCACTCCAGCCCACCCTCCTAAACTTTCCCAACATCAAGAAAGTGTCGTAGTAAAGTGCCCTCACCCTAACCTGCCAGAGGACCCAAAACGGAAAACGGGACAGTATATCAATTTCTCGAGCAACTACTATTTAATAGTACGACGATTTTTGGCCTTAGGTAAAGTATACGTCAAAATGCGACGGTGTATTAGGAGGACGGGTTGCAGAGCCAACCTCATGGTGCACACTGCATGACAAAAGGTCAGGTATTCACTCTTGATTTATTCCTCTCCTATTCACTACCCAGGTTACGGTACGCCAAATAAGAGCTAATCATATTCTTGCTGTTCTCTCTGGACCAACTGGGTCACCTACTGCTTGCTGCCATAATTATTGCTGGTACCATCATGGCTATGGCTGGACCAGCACCACCGTAACTAGCTCAACTATATCTACGGTTAAATCACTTCCACCACGTCTAACAGCCTGCTTGATCAGTCCAGCAACCAGGAGGCTGGTCGACGACCGGGCCGCGGGGGACGCTAAGCCCCGGAAGCACCTCAAGGTAACCACATAACTATGGTTGCATCAGCACCACCACAGGCCCTCCCTGCGGCTGTACTAGTGCCACCATAACTGTGGTTGCATCAGCACCACCACAGGCCCTCCCTGCGGCTGTACTAGTGCCACCATAACTATGGTTGCATCAGCACCACTACAGGCCTCCCTGCGGCTGTACTAGTGCCACCATAACTATGGTTGCATCAGCACCACCACAGGCCCTCCCTGCGGCTGTACTAGTGCCACCATAACTGTGGTTGCATCAGCACCACCACAGGCCCTCCCTGTGCTGTACTAGTGCCACCATAACTGTGGTTGCATCAGCACCACCACAGGCCCTCCCTGCGGCTGTACTAGTGCCACCATAACTGTGGTTGCATCAGCACCAACACAGGCCCTCC
>WNGS01108001.1:0-11330 GCA_020271785.1 Procambarus virginalis | reverse complement strand
AACCGGTATCCCGTTTTCTTTTACAATTTGGCTTCCACTCAAGTCAGGCAAGCTGATATTATTTCAATATATATTGTGGACAATTTTGGCCAAGATAATCCAATGTTTCTGGTAAAGTGAACACTTCTCAGGAGGTTCTGTGACACAAGAACAGTCACGAGATGAACACATTAGAACACGTTCTCCAACACTATCTGTGGTTGAGTGGTAATAAAGGTTTTGAGAACAAATGGTTCGAGACACTTTGAGTTCTGTAACTACCTCAGACACTCACCAATATTGGAGGAGTGTTGAGTGTGTCTCACTCTAAGACACTCACCAATATTGGAGGAGTGTTGAGTGTGTCTCACTCTAAGACACTCACCAATATTGGAGGAGTGTTGAGTGTGTCTCACTCTAAGACACTCACCAATATTGGAGGAGTGTTGAGTGTGACTCACTAAGACACTCACCAATATTGGAGGAGTGTTGAGTGTGTCTCACTCTAAGACACAACACTCAAGCCGTCTTGCCTCACCCTCAACACTACCGCTGCACCAAGACGTGTCTCCCAACATCACTCTTACAGTCATCCGGAGGAGAAAACCTTCACACAAACTTCACCGACCTTAAAGAACCAGCACCAACACTGACCACCAACTGCTCACATCAAGTCTAACTATCAATATTAGCACTAGTGATACCACGGACGTTAGACCTCTTTATATTATGCAGCTCTAGCACGGAGCCGCTCCCACCCCCCATAATAGTAGACTGGTACCAGAGTTTTAGGGAGTAACATACAAGGGAAGACTAATGAAGTTCACGTCACTTAAGTATGGCAACAACTGGAGTGACATGATCACAACTTAAAAAATACTCGATGGAATCGACAAGGCAAAATATCTCGGCCCCCAGGACCAGTAAATGTGGGGGGCCCTCGGCTCCCACAGGGCTAATGAGGGGGGGGCCTGGGCTCCCCCAGGACCAATAGCAGTGAATTAATTACCCTCAACAACATTAAGGTAACTGCGGGTCCTGTAATATGTTGTTGACAGACAAGTCACCGGAAACAACAGTCAAGTGGAACGTACCTTAAGCTGGTGGAGCTGCGTCCCGCGATGAGCTAAAAAAGCCTTACCTGTAATGACAGAAAAAGTCATTATTTATGTGCCTAATGAAACTCCTATATACACATTATAATCATATACCACATATATAACATGTGACTGGTCACGCCACCTCCGTGTTGGCAGGCTTGAGGCGGAGGTCACACTTGAGGCTCAAGGTGGTCCTTACCTTGTCCTGGAGGATGGTTGGCTGCTCGTAGTGGGGTCAGACACAGGGGTCAGAGCTGGCCGTGGTGGGGTCAGACACAGGGGTCAGAGCTGGCCGTGGTGGGGTCAGACACAGGGGTCAGCACTGGCCGTGGTGGGGTCAGACACAGGGGTCAGCACTGGCCGTGGTGGGGTCAGACACAGGGGTCAGCGCTGGCCGTGGTGGGGTCAGACACTGGGGTCAGCGCTGGCCGTGGTGGGGTCAGACCTGGCCGTGGTGGGGTCAGACACAGGGGTCAGCGCTGACCGTGGTGGGGTCAGACACAGGGGTCAGCGCTGACCGTGGTGGGGTCAGACACAGGGGTCAGCGCTGACCGTGGTGGGGTCAGACACTGGGGTCAGCGCTGGCCGTGGTGGGGTCAGACCTGGCCGTGGTGGGGTCAGACACAGGGGTCAGCGCTGGCCGTGGTGGGGTCAGACACAGGGGTCAGCGCTGGCCGTGGTGGGGTCAGACACAGGGGTCAGCGCTGGCCGTGGTGGGGTCAGACAAGGGGTCAGCGCTGGCCGTGGTGGGGTCAGACACAGGGGTCAGCGCTGGCCGTGGTGGGGTCAGACACAGGGGTCAGCGCTGGCCGTGGTGGGGTCAGACACAGGGGTCAGCGCTGACCGTGGTGGGGTCAGACACAGGGGTCAGCACTGGCCGTGGTGGGGTCAGACACAGGGGTCAGCGCTGGCCGTGGTGGGGTCAGACACAGGGGTCAGCGCTGACCGTGGTGGGGTCAGACACAGGGGTCAGCGCTGGCTGTGGTGGGGTCAGACACAGGGGTCAGCGCTGACCGTGGTGGGGTCAGACACGGGGGTCAGCGCTGGCCGTGGTGGGGTCAGACACAGGGGTCAGCGCTGGCCGTGGTGGGGTCAGACACAGGGGTCAGCGCTGACCGTGGTGGGGTCAGACACAGGGGTCAGCGCTGGCCGTGGTGGGGTCAGACACAGGGGTCAGCGCTGGCTGTGGTGGGGTCAGACACAGGGGTCAGCGCTGACCGTGGTGGGGTCAGACAAGGGGGTCAGCGCTGGCCGTGGTGGGGTCAGACACAGGGGTCAGCGCTGACCGTGGTGGGGTCAGACAAGGGGTCAGCGCTGACCGTGGTGGGGTCAGACAAGGGGTCAGCGCTGACCGTGGTGGGGTCAGACACAGGGGTCAGTGCTGGCCGTGGTGGGGTCAGACAAGGGGTCAGCGCTGACCGTGGTGGGGTCAGACAAGGGGTCAGCGCTGACCGTGGTGGGGTCAGACACAGGGGTCAGCGCTGGCCGTGGTGGGGTCAGACACAGGGGTCAGCGCTGGCCGTGGTGGGGTCAGACAAGGGGTCAGCGTCACCATGTACTCGGGAACACAAACAAAAGTGGCGTTGCCAACATTGACGAATCACTCGCAATTTAAACCACTAAAGTTTCTAAGCACTAACATATAGTTCCGTTAACATTTAGTAGCGGCGTGTCCTGCCTTAGTGTCTGGCGCGGTCTCCAAATGCATTTTCAGGATTTTGATAGACACGAAACTAGTAATAAAAACACCGGTACACGTGAACCGCAACACTGTAATTGGCTCGTCGTCACACTAGAGGTAACTAACACGCAGTTTATTAAATACCACAACGTCTAGTCTTTATAATTCCGCGTGACCCAACACTTGGGTAGATTGTCAGGTACACTTTGAAGTCTCACAGCCACCACGACACAGCCACCACCACACAGCCACCACCACACAGCCACCACGACACAGCCACCACCACACAGCCATCACTCGCCACCATAAACACCACACTGGCCTGACCCCCCCAGACCAGAGGGCCCAGACAGTCTCATGGTGCCAATCACTGTGTTAATGACTCCATATACAGCCAGCAGGTGTTTCCTCCCAACGTGGCACCACACCATGGACCAGCTGCTCATCTTACTCCACGTCTTCCACTCACATTGCAGTAAGTATTACATCCATTTAATTTAAATGGGAATAAATCAGCTGGTGGTTGTCAACCCTGGTTGGGCTCACGTTGACCAGCCGCCGGCTCCCAGGTGCTGGCGTACGAGAATTTCTAGAGCGGTGCTTCTTATCCCGCCTGTCACGGGATAAGTTACTGTTACTGTTACCTGCCTGTTACTCCCTAAAACTCTGGTACCAGTCTGCTATTATGGGGAGTGGGAGCAGCTCAGTGCTAGAGCTGCATAATATAAAAAGGTCTAACGTCCGTGGTATCACTAGTGCTAATGTTGATAGTTAGACTTGATGTGAGCAGTTGGTGGTCAGTGTTGGTGCTGGTTCTTTAAGGTCGGTGAAGTTTGTGTGAAGGTTTTCTCCTCCGGATGACTGCAAGAGTGTTGTTGGGAGACACGTCTTGGTGCAGCGGTAGTGTTGAGGGTGAGGCAAGACGGCTTGAGTGTTGTGTCTTAGAGTGAGACACACTCAACACTCCTCCAATATTGGTGAGTGTCTTAGAGTGAGACACACTCAACACTCCTCCAATATTGGTGAGTGTCTTAGAGTGAGACACACTCAACACTCCTCCAATATTGGTGAGTGTCTTAGAGTGAGAGACACTCAACACTCCTCCAATATTGGTGAGTGTCTTAGAGTGAGACACACTCAACACTCCTCCAAAATTGGTCAGTGTCTTAGAGTGAGACACACTCAACACTCCTCCAATATTGGTGAGTGTCTTAGAGTGAGACACACTCAACACTCCTCCAATATTGGTGAGTGTCTTAGAGTGAGACACACTCAACACTCCTCCAAAATTGGTCAGTGTCTTAGAGTGAGACACACTCAGCACTCCTCCAATATTGGTGAGTGTCTTAGAGTGAGACACACTCAACACTCCTCCAATATTGGTGAGTGTCTTAGAGTGAGACACACTCAACACTCCTCCAATATTGGTGAGTGTCTTAGAGTGAGACACACTCAACACTCCTCCAATATTGGTGAGTGTCTGAGGTAGTTACAGAACTCAAAGTGTCTCGAACCATTTGTTCTCAAAACCTTTATTACCACTCAACCACAGATAGTGTTGGAGAACGTGTTCTAATGTGTTCATCTCGTGACTGTTCTTGTGTCAGAGAACCTCCTGAGAAGTCTTCACTTTACAAGAAACATTGGATTATCTTGGCCAAAATTGTTCACAACATATATTGAAATAATAACAACTTGCCTGACTTGGGTGGAAGCCAAATTGTAAAAGAAAACGGGATACCGGTTACATTATCGAAAATTAATTCATCGTTTCGGGAAATTATTAAGTAACTAATGTATTAAAAATAGGGAGATTTTCGGTAACTAATGTATTAATATACTAACAGTGCGGTTCATTAATGTTCTATGTCTATTTACAATTATAACGAACTGTCTATATGGAGGACGGGTTGATCCAAAAATATGCAGTCTGTCCACCCGTCACTTTCTTGCCTGGTCATAGAATTCTGTTAATCCTGTGAGGCAAAATTTGTCATTCTTCTATCCATGTTGGTGATGTGTTATAAAGTTCTTTCTCTCGATTTAGTACTAGTTTCTAGTTTTTACTAGTAACTAGTTTCTAGACAGTTTTGTTTCAGAGAGTGCTATTACATCTGGGTCGTCTTATTGTAATCTTTCACCAAGTTCACTGCCTTTGTAATTCCATCTATTGTTGAGTATAGTACTTTGCAGCTCACTCTCTTCTGTCCAAGCTCAGTTATTTATGGAACTCGCCTAGTTGTGCTTGCAGGGGTTGAGCTTTGGCTCTTTGGCCCCGCCTCTCAACTGTCAATCAACAGGTGTACAGGTTCCTGAGCCTACTGGGCTCTATCATATCTACACTTGAAACTGTTTATGGAGTCAGCCTCCACCACATCACTTCCTAATGCATTCCATTTGTCAAGAACTCTGACACTAAACAAATTCTTTCTAATGTCTCTGTGGCTCATTTTGGGCACTCAGTTTCCACCTGTGTTCCCAATAGCGTGCCACTTTGTTAAATAATCTGTCTTTAACTACCCAATCAATTTCTTTGAGAATCTTGTATGCGGTGATCATGTCCCCTCTTAACTCTTCTGTCTTCCATCAACGTAAGGTTTAATTCCCAGTCTCTCCTCTTAGCTCATACCCCTCAGTTAGTTTTACTAGTCTGGTGGCAAACCATTGAACTTTCTCCAGTTTAGTCTTATGCTTGACGAGATTCGAACACCATGCTGGAGCTGCATACTCCAGGATTGCTCTGACATATGTGGTACACAAAGTTCTGAATGATTTCTAACACACGTTTCTAATGGCCGTTCTTATGTTAGCCAACCTGCCATATGCCGATGATGTTATCATCTTGATATGGGCTTCAGGGGACAGGTCTGGCGTGATATCAACCCCCAGGTCTTTCTGTGTGTGTACTCACCTATTTGTACTCACCTATTTGTGCTTGCGGGGGTTGAGCTTTGGCTCTTTGGTCCCGCCTCTCAACTGTCAATCAACTGGTGTACAGATTCCTGAGCCTACTGGGCTCTATCATATCTACACTTGAAACTGTGTATGGAGTCAGCCTCCACCACATCACTGCCTAATGCATTCCATCCGTTAACTACTCTGACACTGAAAAAGTTCCTTCTAACGTCTCTGTGGCTCATGTGGGTACTCAGTTTCCACCTGTGTCCCCTTGTTCGCGTCCCCCAGTGTTGAATAGTTTGTCCTTGTCTACCCGGTCGATTCCTCTGAGGATTTTGTAGGTTGTGATCATATCTCCCCTTACTCTTCTGTCTTCCAGTGTCGTAAGGTGCATTTCCCGCAGCCTTTCCTCGTAACTCATGCCTCTTAGTTCTGGGACTAGTCTAGTGGCATACCTTTGGACTTTTTCCAGCTTCGTCTTGTGCTTGACAAGGTACGGGCTCCATGCTGGGGCTGCATACTCCAGGATTGGTCTTACATATGTGGTGTACAAGATTCTGAATGATTCCTTACACAGGTTCCTGAACGCTGTTCTGATGTTAGCCAGCCTCGCATATGCCGCAGATGTTATCCTTTTTATGTGGGCTTCAGGAGACAGGTTTGGTGTGATATCAACTCCTAGATCTTTCTCTCTGTCCGTTTCATTAAGTACTTCATCTCCTATTCTGTATCCTGTGTCTGGCCTCCTGTTTCCACTGCCTAGTTTCATTACTTTGCATTTACTCGGGTTGAACTTCAACAGCCATTTGTTGGACCATTCACTCAGTCTGTCTAGGTCGTCTTGTAGCCTCCTACTATCGTCCTCAGTTTCAATCCTCCTCATAATTTTTGCATCATCGGCAAACATTGAGAGAAACGATTCTATACCCTCTGGGAGATCATTTACATATATAAGAAACAGTATAGGTCCAAGGACTGACCCCTGCGGGACTCCACTCGTAACGTCTCGCCAATCTGAGACCTCACCCCTCACACTGACTCTTTGTCTCCTGTGGTTAGGTACTCCTGTATCCAACGGAGTACCTTCCCTTTCACTCCAGCCTGCATCTCCAGCTTTTTCACTAGCCTCTTGTGTGGCACTGTATCAAAGGCTTTCTGACAATCCAAAAATATGCAGTCTGCCCACCCTTCTCTTTCTTGCCTTATTTTTGTAGCATGGTCGTAGAATTCAAGTAACCCTGTGAGGCAGGACCTGCCATCCCTGAACCCATGTTGATGCTGTGTTACAAAGTTCCTTCGCTCCAGGTGTTCCACTAGCTTTCTTCGCACAATCTTCTCCATCAGCTTGCAGGCTGTGTGTGTGTGTGTGTGTGTGTGTGGGTGTGTGTGTGTGTGTGTGTGTGTGTGTGTGTGTGTGTGTGTGTACTCACCTATATGTGTCTGCAGGATCGAGCATTGACTCTTGGATCCCGCCTTTCGAGCATCAGTTGTTTACAGCAATGACTCCTGTCCCATTTCCCTATCATACCTGGTTTTAAAATTATGAATAGTATTTGCTTCCACAACCTGTTCCTTGAGTGCATTCCATTTTCCCACTACTCTCACGCTAAAAGAAAACTTCCTAACATCTCTGTGACTCATCTGAGTTTCCAACTTCCATCCATGTCCCCTCGTTCTGTTACTATTCCGTGTGAACATTTCGTCTATGTCCACTCTGTCAATCCCTCTGAGTATTTTATACGTTCCTATCATGTCCCCTCTCTCCCTTCTTCTTTCTAGTGTCGTAAGGCACAGTTCCCTCAGGCGCTCCTCATACCCCATCCCTCGTAGCTCAGGGACGAGTCTCGTTGCAAACCTCTGAACCTTTTCCAGTTTCATTATATGCTTCTTCAGATGGGGACTCCATGATGAGGCGGCATACTCTAAGACTGGCCTCACGTAGGCAGTGTAAAGCGCCCTAAATGCCTCCTTACTTAGGTTTCTGAATGATGTTCTAACTTTTGCCAGTGTAGAGTACGCTGCTGTCGTTATCCTATTTATATGTGCCTCAGGAGATAGATTAGGTGTTACGTCCACACCCAGGTCTCTTTCGCGCGTCGTCACAGGTAGGCTGTTCCCCTTCATTGTGTACTGACCCTTTGGTCTCCTATCTCCTAGTCCCATTTCCATAACTTTACATTTGCTCGTGTTGAATTCCAGTAGCCATTTCTCTGACCATCTCTGCAACCTGTTCAGGTCTTCTTGGAGGATCCTGCAATCCTCATCTGTCACAACTCTTCTCATCAACTTTGCGTCATCCGCAAACATCGACATGTAGGACTCTACACCCGTAAACATGTCGTTAACATATACAAGAAATAGAATTGGTCCCAGTACCGATCCTTGTGGTACTCCACTTGTTACTGTTCGCCAGTCCGACTTCTCGCCCCTTACCGTAACTCTTTGGCTCCTTCCTGTTAGGTAGTTCCTTAACCATGCTAGGACCTTTCCCCCTACCCCCGCCTGCCTCTCGAGTTTGAACAGCAGTCTCATGTGCGGTACTGTATCAAAGGCTTTTTGGTAGTCCAGAAATATGCAGTCTGCCCAACCACCCCTGTCCTGTGTGTGTGTGTGTGTGTGTGTGTGTGTGCGTGCGCGTGTGTACATGCGTGAGTGTGCGTGCATCTGCGTATCTCATAAGAACCAAACCTGTGTAACCTCTTAATGCAGAGATCAGTTGGCCTTCATCAGGCGCCAAGCAGGGTCGGATCTCATGCTTATCTTTACAAACGAGCGCTAATTCCTTGCCATGTCCCGCTTTAATCACCTCGCCTTCTAATTACTACACTTAATTACAGACACCACCAGAACAACTTAAAAACGTGACTCCCTGTGTTTTGGGTTTAATTCTGGTAGTGGGAGATGTATGCCCACCACAACTGACAGGTAGTGGAAGATGTATGCCCACCACAACTGACAGGTAGTGGAAGATGTATGCCCACCACAACTGACAGGTAGTGGGAGATGTATGCCCACCACAACTGACAGGTAGTGGAAGATGTATGCCCACCACAACTGACAGGTAGTGGAAGATGTATGCCCACCACAACTGACAGGTAGTGGAAGATGTATGCCCACCACAACTGACAGTTTTATCCTGACACAGAGCTCTCTCTGCCTGCTGGTAGTGGAAGATGTATGCCCACCACAACTGACAGTTTTATCCTGACACAGAGCTCTCTCTGCCTGCTGGTAGTGGGAGATGTATGCCCACCACAACTGACAGTTTTATCCTGACACAGAGCTCTCTCTGCCTGCTGGAATTGTTCTATATTAGCAGCTGGCCTCGCTTCCAGACCTCGTCCAAAGGCGACCCCTCACTGGCCTCGCTTCCAGACCTCGTCCAAAGGCGACCCCTCACTGGCCTCGCTTCCAGACCTCGTCCAAAGGCGACCCCTCGCTGGCCTCGCTTCCAGACCTCGTCCAAAGGCGACCCCTCGCTGGCCTCGCTTCCAGACCTCGTCCAAAGGCGTCCCCTCGCTGGCCTCGCTTCCAGACCTCGTCCAAAGGCGACCCCTCGCTGGCCTCGCTTCCAGACCTCGTCCAAAGGCGACCCCTCGCTGGCCACGGTTTCAGACCATGTCAAAAAAAGCTGTCAAGTTACGCTTGGGTGCCTAATGTCTTCCAGGAGAAGAAAATAGCTTGTATATACTGGCCTGAACGGGGACAGAATGCCGGTATCTTGTCAAAATTCCTTACTGATCCCGAGGATGTTTTTTTCAGCTGAATGTTATGTTGAGGTAATGTTTAGACTTCGACACACAGCTCATGAGTCCTCAGGCAGCTGTAGCATGTTACGTGCAGCTGTACCATGTTACATGCAGCTGTAGCATGTTACGTGCAGCTGTAGCATGTTACGTGCAGCTGTAACATGTTACGTGCAGTTGTAGCATGTTACGTGCAGCTGTAACATGTTACGTGCAGCTGTAGCATGTTACGTGCAGCTGTAGCATGTTACGTGCAGCTGTAGCATGTTACGTGCAGCTGTAGCATGCTACGTGCAGCTGTAGCATGTTACGTGCAGCTGTAGCATGTTACGTGCAGCTGTAGCATGTTACGTGCAGCTGTAACATGCTACGTGCAGCTGTAACATGTTACATGCAGCTGTAGCATGTTACGTGCAGCTGTAGCATGTTACGTGCAGCTGTAACATGTTACGTGCAGCTGTAGCATGTTACATACAGCTGTAACATGTTACATGCAGCTGTAGCATGTTACGTGCAGCTGTAGCATGTTACATACAGCTGTAACATGTTACATGCAGCTGTAGCATGCTACGTGCAGCTGTAGCATGCTACGTGCAGCTGTAACATGCTACGTGCAGCTGTAGCATGCTACGTGCAGCTGTAGCATGTTACAGCTGCACGTAACATGTTACATGCAGCTGTAGCATGCTACGTGCAGCTGTAACATGCTACGTGCAGCTGTAGCATGTTACGTGCAGCTGTAGCATGTTACGTGCAGCTGTAACATGTTACGTGCAGCTGTAACATGTTACGTGCAGCTGTAGCATGTTACGTGCAGCTGTAGCATGCTACGTGCAGCTGTAGCATGTTACGTGCAGCTGTAGCATGTTACGTGCAGCTGTAGCATGTTACGTGCAGCTGTAGCATGTTACGTGCAGCTGTAGCATGTTACGTGCAGCTGTAGCATGTTACGTGCAGCTGTAGCATGTTACGTGCAGCTGTAGCATGTTACGTGCAGCTGTAGCATGTTACGTGCAGCTGTAGCATGTTACGTGCAGCTGTAACATGTTACGTGCAGCTGTAGCATGTTACGTGCAGCTGTAGCATGTTACGTGCAGCTGTAGCATGTTACGTGCAGCTGTAGCATGTTACGTGCAGCTGTAGCATGTTACGTGCAGCTGTAGCATGCTACGTGCAGCTGTAACATGTTACGTGCAGCTGTAGCATGTTACGTGCAGCTGTAGCATGCTACGTGCAGCTGTAGCATGTTACGTGCAGCTGTAACATGTTACGTGCAGCTGTAGCATGTTACGTGCAGCTGTAGCATGTTACGTGCAGCTGTAGCATGTTACGTGCAGCTGTAACATGTTACGTGCAGCTGTAGCATGTTACATGCAGCTGTAGCATGTTACGTGCAGCTGTAACATGCTACGTGCAGCTGTAACATGTTACGTGCAGCTGTAGCATGTTACGTGCAGCTGTAGCATGCTACGTGCAGCTGTAACATGTTACGTGCAGCTGTAACGTTACGTGCAGCTGTAGCATGTTACATGCAGCTGTAGCATGCTACGTGCAGCTGTACATGCTACGTGCAGCTGTAGCATGTTACAGCTGCACGTAACATGTTACATGCAGCTGTAGCATGTTACGTGCAGCTGTAGCATGTTACGTGCAGCTGTAACATGCTACGTGCAGCTGTAGCATGTACGTGCAGCTGTAACATGCTACGTGCAGCTGTAGCATGTTACAGCTGCACGTAACATGTTACGTGCAGCTGTAGCATGTTACGTGCAGCTGTAGGCATGCTACGTGCAGCTGTAGCATGTTACGTGCAGCTGTAGCATGTTACGTGCAGCTGTAGCATGTTACGTGCAGCTGTAGCATGTTACATGCAGCTGTAGCATGTTACGTGCATCTGTAGCATGTTACGTGCAGCTGTAACATGTT